>CM035425.1:162938250-162998250 GCA_020310875.1 Ceratopteris richardii | reverse complement strand
TCTAGAGCATCATGCATCACCTACAAATTCACTTAAGATGGAGGAAGGATTCAAATCCTTCATTGTTGAGAAACAAGGCCAAAGAATAGTCTCTTCTATGTTGAGAGAGAAGGGAAAATTAAATGGCATCAACATTGCAAGCTACTTAGATTTTTTTGAAGAGCAAGCTATGATTTTTTGTCTTCTCGAAGATCTTTTGGTAACATTCTTTGAACTAATTGTTGATACCTCTATCATAAACCGTCTCACTCAATATGATGGTCTTTCTTGGAGTGATTTCCAAAAGGTGATGCTCAAAGAATATTATCTTGAGGACTATAGCCAACATAATCGAGAAGGATTCTTTAGTGAGTTGATTCCCCAAAACCTAGTAGCTCTATCACTCACTTACAAAATGAGTATATTAGACACTATGGAAAAAATTCTAATGAGGATAAGATAACTTTGGAACCTAATCTTGCGATCAGATTCCTTAAGTTTCTTGATCCTAAAACTCATAGGGATGTTGAACGACAAGTAGAAGATCTGGATCAATGCTATGGTCTTACTGACACTTGACAAAAAGTGCATAGAGTAGTAGAGGTTGTAGCCCATAGACATCAAAGGAAATCCATGCTTTATCAACAAACTATTTTTCCTCAAGATAGTCTTCCACAAGCTAAGGAGCAAGGTAGAGATCAAATCCAAGACATGCTTTTTGACTCTACTCCTATTCCTCAAATGATGGAGCCTACTCAAGGTTTTAAAGTATAGCCAAATAAAATTTGAATTGAACAATCTCAAGTGGAAATTCTCACTAAACAAATGGAAAGTTGTACTGCTACATAATCCAATTTAGCCATTACTATAGATACCCAACAATTTAATTACATCAAAACTTTCTAGAATCAAATAAATCCAATGTCTTTTCAAGATCCTAATCAACATGTTGTAGCTCCCAATCAAAATCCACAAGTAGCTCCCACTCAAGCATATCAAGTTCCTCCAATGCAAAATCCTCATCCCCCAAATCCTCAAATGTACAAAAACATGTATCCTCAAGCTTCTCAAACAACTTTTCAGAATCCTCAAAATCAAAATTTTCAAAATCATCAACCACATAATATGGAAGCTCCTCTTGCACCTCAAGTGTCACCTATTGCTCCTCAAGCTCCTCAAATGCATCATTTGCCTTATCAAATTCCTAATTATCTTGGTCAAGCAATACCTTACCAACAAGATCCTAAATTTTAGAATTTTCCACCACAAGTTAATCAAAATCCTCAAAATCCAAATATTTTTGTGTGTGTTCCTTGTAGGTTTCCTTAGTGTCATTTGTTAGAACACTTTTTGAGAGATTGTGAGCTATTGAAGGCTGCTAAGGAGAAACGATTAGTAATAGCCATAGACAAGATAATATGTGACTATCAATCTAGGCTACCTTTGCAAGGAAATTATGGTAAGGGAGGAATGAAAAAGCACTATGAAAACATAACCATGATAGATATAGGAACTAGAGGAGTGAGACTAGAAGCTCTTGATGAACAAGAAGAAGAATCAAGTAGACCCACAAAGAAATTTCATCTTTCCATAGAGGCCTTAAAAAGAGCATGACATGAGATTAGGAGAATAATGGCTTGGGAGTCACCAATAGAAGATAAACCTCTTATTTCTCACAAAAAGCAAAAAACAAAAACAAAACCAAAAAAAAGATGAAACGGAGCATAGTGAAAGAAAAGTGACCCAAAAACAAACTTCATAGGGAATAGAAACCATCATAGAGCAAGTGAAACATCACAACCCAAAGATAAAAATTAAGAATCACAACCCAATAAACAAAAACAAGAGGAGAAACAAAAAGTTAAGAAGACAAAGCTCAAACAAATAGGACCAAAGCCTTTAGAGAAACAAGAACAATAAAAACAAACTCAAGAACAAACACAAGAACGTGAAAAAAAAAAGATCCTGAGCAAAAACAAAAGAATCCAAAGAGGAAACCTAAGGCCATCTTGATTTTAAAAAATGATAAAAAAATAGATCCTATGGAGATTTTAGATGACATTTTTCTTAAGAGTCAAGTGACTATGTCTTTAGAACAAGTTTTCTCTATTGGAAAGCATGTTTTTAAAGATAACTTTATCAGCCTAATTAAAAGGAAGAGGTTCTTGCTTAATCTAGATATAGAAATGCAAGATTCTCTAGATCAAGATCAAGCTATGAATGAAGCCTTCAACTTTGATGAATTTTATGAAAAGGACCTCGATGATGATGAAGTAAATGTTAATAAAAATTTCTTAGGACCTATTCAACCTGACCACAAAAATCATGAAAACAATCGTGAAAGTCACTTTAAAAGAAAATTTTGGTCTAAAGGTACATCAGAGATGTGTGTTAAGATAGGCAATGATAATAATGCTATCATTGTAAATGCGTTAGTAGATTGCGGCTCTGAAATCAATGTGATTTCAAGAGAAGTCTATGATAAGTTTTAATGGCCCATAGATGAAGATTGTGGATGGCATATGAGAACTAAAAATAATGGTGTAGGCACCTTTTATGGAGCTTGTGCTAGTGTGCCCATATCCGGAGGAATCATAGAAGTATTTCACTTCGTTATTCAAGATTATTGCTCCTATCAAGTTCTCTTAGGTCAAACCTTTATTTATGAGCATCGTATGGAAACTAAAGCCATGGATGATGGGTCCAACTATGCTAGAATTAAGTATAAGGATGGAATGCAATCACTTCAAGTCATGATGGTAGGAGTAAAACATCCTAGAAATTGATTGTGAATTAGAAAGCCTATTGTTACTTAGGGTCATGGACATGTTGTAATGATTGTGCACCTCGATTCATGTTTGGTGCCACATATGATGTCAATTTCAGATAGACATCTCACAACCAACCAACCTATACAATAGTTTGTCACTTTATTTTCCACATTCTAGATTAGATTTCTTTCATTAGAGTCAAGTATCCAAGTCTTTTATCCAAAAGACCCAAAAAAAATTATAAAACCAACAAAATCATGGAACATGATGAGAACATTGAGCATTTTGATTGAGACATCTCATTTTTTCTCTTGATCAGTATGCTCTAATCCAAGAGTATGCTCTCAATGTTAACAAGTTCTCAATATTGAACCAAACACATGATACCTTAGTTGAAACAAGGTACAAAACTGTAGACAAGAAAATCAAACCCATAGTTGAGCCATTACCCCAAGGAAGTAATGAAAAAAAATTTGATGCAAAAAAAGATCCAATTATTTGGGATAGGAAAAACATAGGACATACATTCATAGATGAGACAATCAAATAGGTGAGAATTCGTAGAGATGATGAATTTCTTTTGCCAATAGAGAGGGTTAATTTGAGAAAGTGATATGTAGCCATGGAAAAGCCTTTACTATGTATCCTCATGAGATAGGTTGTGCAGATCCTAAGCTAGTTGTACCCATGATTATCTTTATTGTTACACATATTCCATGGAATCTTTGCCCCATACTAGTTCTAAAGACTCGTTTGCTTGAGCTAATGAAACTACTTAAGGAGAATATAAACATGAGAATTTTAGAGCCATGTTTTGCACCTTACTCAAAAAGATGGTTCACTATGCTTAAAAAGAATGGGAAACTACATTTTATTCAAGATCTTCAACCCATCAATAAAGTCACCATAAGAAATGTAGGAACAAGGCCCATTGTAGATGAGTTTGTTGAATCATTTTTATAAAATTCTATCTATTCAATGGGTGATTTGTATTCTAGGTATGACTAATTCCAATTAGCAATTGAGAGTCATGACATAACCATGATGAAAACTCCTTTAGGTTTAGTGAAAATGTGTACTTTACCTCAAAGAGCAACTAATTCTATGGCAATATGATGAAGGCCATGAATATGGTCTTACATGATGTCACTCTAGCACAATGGCAAGTACCAACGTGAGGAGCTTCACCTCATAAATTTCAATCCGTGGAGACATGAGGACTGGTATGAAGACCAAGAGCAAGTGAAGTGCAGAAGTGCATGAGTGACAGCACACAAACATGCACACACATACACACACGCGCACAAGGTAAGAGCAAAGAGTGGAACAATGGAAGGAGTTCAATTACAAAGGAACTCTCTTACAAAGCTGAAATCTACAAAAAGCTCCCCCCAAATGAGCTCTCCAGCCCTTTTTATAGTTTTTTGAGTGGTTTTGGCCCTATCCAGACCTAATGTCTGGCCTAGTTAAAAATTAGGTTCCAAGGCTTATTTGGGGACTCAAACCGAATCTAAAAATTATGAAAATTGGAAGGATGATACTTCTAATACTCCTCAAGCTTGAGGACTCCTCGGCTTGACCAAAATGGAGTTGTAAAAATGAAAAATGGTATTTACAATGGTTTTTAGTGACAAAAGTCACTATATTTATAGGGATTTATTCTAAAACTTTGACATGGGCTTCTTGGGGCTCCCTACATGCTCATTCTTCTTGTGTGTCCACTTCATTGATGCGCTTCACTACTTGTGTGCGACCTTGACTGTCAACACTCCCCCGCCCTCTAGAGTCTGTCGTCCTAGACAGACCCTTGTTGTAGTGGTTGTTCCATGTAGTGTGTGGAGAGGTAGTGCACATGTATCCACCAGAGTGGTCCATCTTCTAATTGTAGCTTGGGTAGTTGTCTGGTTCGTCATCTTGTTATTGCTACCCTTGTATGTACTTCTTTCTTGTATTCCAGCTTGATGGTGTCTTTGTGAGCTTTGAGAAATTGTGAGCTACTCAAAAGAGGTTGTCAATGTTGATTATGAGCAACTCTCGTGGTGGAGTGCTTCCTTGCTCTTTTCATTGTCACTGTGAGGTCCTCTGATTTTTCCAAAGATAACTACCATCATTTTCATGCCAAGTACTTGTAACCCGTAATGGATGATGGGTAAGTGCATTAGTGCATGGGTTGTACGAAGAATGTGCCTTGTGCACGGCCTTGTAATGTAGCCCTATGCATGCATACTTGGGAAATGCATTGGAAGAATTATGGTGCAAGAGTTGGGTCTTGAGCTAAGTGCTCAAGGGTATGCTGACGAAGAGGTTTCCTAATCTAGCATGGTTATAGTGTTGTTGAAGCATGCACATCTTACCATGTTGAAAGGTCCATTGATCTTCATCTCTTCGTGTTGTACTCCATCATGGTGATTAACCATCAGCTTATCTTCCATTTTCAATGGATGTCCGTGTTGATGGTTCACATTAGGGATTCTTCAAACGCACAATCCCGTTCTTTCTCTCGTCTTCTTCCACCTTTTTTTTTTGGTGGAACAATGTCATAGAACAAGAAGAAAGATGTTAGTATCAATAAAATATTTTACATATGTCAAGTGTATTGCATGTGCCTGGGATTCTCAATTGTGTCTATGCACGGTCTTGTAAGGTGGCCCTATATTAATGCATACTCTGGAAATGCATGACCTGAATGGTGCAAAAGACAAGGTTATGCCAAAGGCACATGGTTGTGGCTGGTCGAGGCTTTTGATGTTACTTGTGGACTTGATGCAATCTTTGTTTGGAGGTGTCAATTGAATCGTGCAATGATGTAATCCTCCTTATAGGGATCCATTTTAGAATAGTGCTTGGCCCTATAGACATAAGCTCTGTCCTTTGTATCTTTGGGTGGTTGATGAATTTTGGTATCCAGTGTTGTTGGCTCTTTGGCTCACTGGAAGCTAATGGTACTTTGGGCTTCCACACCCATACCCTTTTCGGTTGCCTTTTTATGATTGTCGAACTGGTGGGTTGATCTGCTTTGGTTCTTTGTGCTTGGTGTTGACCCTTGCTTCTCCTTGGCGTCTTTTTGGAAGCTTTGCTTGTGAGGGAGATTTGGGGTGTTTGTGCATGTAAGAGTGTCTTGGGTACCCACATTTGTAATCGCCCTTTTTGAGCTGCAACTAACTTCTTTGGCACCCAAATTTGTACGTTATTATGGTCGGCCTCCCTCGATTGCTTTGGTACCCAAATTTGTTGAAGATTGTAGAATTGAGCTGGACCTCGTTTCTTGGTGCTTCTTTTAGCATGGTTGGCTTGCCTCACTGGGAAGGGTTGTGGCAAAGCTGGTGGTTGCTCTCCTTTTCATACCCAAATCTTCTTCATGCCCTGAGCTTCTTTCTTCTTGAATTCTGTATGTCTAGTTGATATAGCAGATGTCTTTTTTGCTTGCCTCTTTGGTCGAGTTACACTCGCATTAGTATGTGAAAGAGAAAAGAGGTTTGCTGGCCTTTGAGCTTGTGCTTCCATGAGTGATTCCTTTGACTTTGTAGGGTTATTAACACACACAACATTTTCTTTGCAAAGCATAGTTTCGGAAGAACTAAGAGAATGTGGGACCTCCGGATTTGTGAGCATGCAATTGCCTAATTCTAATGCAATACATTGTCCATGTACCCAAACTTGAAGGATTTGACTTCTTAGATTCAAGTTGACTGCATGGTCATAAATCCAATCTTGACCCAAGACAAGTGGCTCTATAAGGTCCTTATCATGAAATACTAGCATTTTGACTTTCATGGGCATATCTTGAAGGTAGATGAGAAGTTCCACCTCTCCCAAACAAGGGGTTTCCACACCTCCCAAACCTATGAGATAGGATTCTATGGGCTCGATGTTCAACTATAGATCTTGGCAGTATGAAAGTCTAACTGCACTAGTTGTTGCACCTGAGTCAATCAATGCTCTCACAGTCCTTACATCCTTCCCTTGTCCTACTGTTATGTTCACAAATGGACATCGATCAATTATTTGGGAAGCAAGTGCACTTGATGTTTGACACATGGCCATGTGGTATCTTGGGGCCTCATGATTAATATCTAGGCCTAGGCATCTTAACTTATTTCTCCTAATGCGTTCTCTAGCCTCTGCCTGTGCTTCTTCTCTAACCCTTAACTCTTCTTCTTTTCGCTTCTTAGCAGTGTTGAGTCTCTTTAGCATATCCTCTGTAATGGGTTTTTGATAACAATCACTGATATAGTTGGGCAAGATATCGCCTTCTAGTGTGGCCAATTGAACTGCACCGCTAGTGGAAATTCTATTGATGATCATGGGTCCATATCCTCTTTTTTCCAATTTACGGGCATGTTGCTTTAGTGTATAAACCAACACTAGGTCTCCCTCTTTCAAGCCTTTATCTTTGATGTGTGCATCGAAGTATGCCTTTTGCCGTTTCTTTGCAGCATAGATGCCTTCAGCCGCTCATAGCCTCGTCTCACCTAATTGTTCTAAATCAAAGATCCTCGAGGACAACTCGTGTCCGTTCTAGTCATGCTCCTGTGCTACTTTTAAAGTTGGGATCTGGAAGTCCAAAGGTAGCACGGCATTCTGTCCAAAGACCATCTGAAATGGGGTGGCATTGAGTACCATTTTATAGGCAACTCGATAGGCCCAAACAGCATGATGAAGTTGTTTGTCCCAATCAGAGCGTTTGTTATTTACCAGTTTTGTCAGTACATTACATAGGATCTTATTTGTGCTCTCGGCTTGTCCGTTAGCTTGTGGATGATAGGGGGCAGACTTCTTATGTATCACCAAGAATTCTTGGAGAAGATGTTCAATGAATTCATTCAAGAAGTGTGTGCCTCTATCACTTACTAACTCTATTGGTAATCCGTATCTCATGAACACATTCTCAAATAAGAACTTTGCTGTTGTTTGAGCATCGTTCTTTGTTGTGGCTTTCACTTCTACCCACTTGTTAAGGTAGTCGGTGGCTACAATAATGTACTCTGCATGGGAGTTTCTAGCTGGGGGGTTGATAGGACCTACAAAGTCTATACCCCATTTCGAAAAAACACGTCCTCCCATCATTGGTCTCAAAGGCATCTCATCTTTTCTTATCGGATATTGTGCACGTTGGCATGTGTCACATTTCTTCACATAGGTATGTGCATCCATATGAAGAGTGGGCCACCAAAGTCCTGAGAATAGAATAGTCTTAATTACTCGATCAGGACCAAAATGTCCGCCTACAACACTGCTATGGGCAGTTTCTAAGACTTTCAAATAATCTAATTTGTGAACACACAATCTTAAGTAACCATCTTTGCCTCTCCGATATAGGTTTTTGCCTACTAAGGCATAGTCTTTAGCCTCTTGCTCCATGCTTCGTCTTCTTGCTAGACTAGCCTCGCTAGGTAATGTTCCTGATCTCATAAATTCTACCAATGGAGCACTCCAATCTGGAATTAATGATATGTGATAAAGAGTCGCATGCTCCATCGGGGATCTCTTTTGGCACACTGGACAATTCTTGATCCACTCATGAATTTCTTTGTCTATACTAGGCCAATACACTCCTAAACGTTTTAGATTTTGCAATGTTCATTGTTTAGAATAGTGATTCCCTAGAAATCCTTCATGGGCTTCTTGCAACCAACTACAATGTTCATCATCCTCGACACAACAATCTAGAACACCTTCTGATCTTGTTTATACATGCTGCCTACCAATATTTGATAGCTTTGTGACCGCACAATTTCATCCTTGTTTGTCTTCACCTTCTTATTTACGGGTCCAAAGGTTAGGACTGGTACCAACTTATTTGCCCATTTAGGAACAACTTCTAGATTGAACAGATAAGCATCAAGCAATTCATCAGAAACTCCTTGCAGTGGCTCTCCTGAAGTGATGCGAGAAAGTTGATCCGCTCTGAGGTGTGTCTTACCTTGCCTAACAACCACTTCAAAGTCATATTCCATTAGTAAGAGGAACCATCTTACTAAGCGTCCTGTGTTGCAAGGTTTATTGACCAAGTATAATAAAGCTTGATGATCAGTGAAAAATTTAAACTTGTTGGCCAATAGATAGTGTCTAAACTTTTTTACTGCATATACCATGCCTAAACCTTCTCTCTCAGTTGTGGTATAGTTTCGTTCAATAGCGTTCAATTGCCTACTAGCATATGCTATAGGCAAATCTAAATTGCCTTCACCTGTGGTTGTGACAACACACATCCTATTGCATAATTGGATGCATCCACATGTACATGGAATGGCTTATTCCAATCAGGAGTGGTCAGTATGGGTGCTATGCACAAGCATTTCTTCAGCTCATTGAAGGACTTCTCACATTCGTCATTCCACTCAAACTTTGTCAACAAGGCATAAAGAGGCTTAGCTATAATTGCATACATGTGAAAAAAACCTACGGTAATATCCACAATGTCCCGTAAAGGCTTGTACCTCTTTAACATTCCTTGGCCTTGGCAACTCTGCTATGGCTTTTACTTTATCCTCATCTGTTGATATTCCGTTCTTAGACACTATATGACCTAAGATTTTACCTTGACGCACCATGAACACACACTTTTCTGGGTTCAGACACACTCGGTATTGTCTACACTTGTTGAAAATCTGTCTGAGTTCAGGAATGTGACATCTTCTTTCTTTGGAATGAGCACATAAATCATCCACATATACTTCTAAGCTCTTTCGCAAGAACTCTTTGAAGACATTGTGAAGAGATGCATAGGTATGTGCTTGAAGATGAAGAGGTGTTGCAAAATCCTTGATCTACACCAGCCAAATGAACTCCATGAGTATATGGTGGGCCCTTTTAGCTTGCCAATGGATGTATTAGACACCCTATGTACCTTGGAAGATCACTCACAAAAAGATAGATCAAAACAGATAAGTTGGAGTTAGCTCAGAGGTGAAGAACTTGCTATTCTTTGTTCATACACCTGTCCAGTGTTTTGCATAATTCTATGAGCACAGCACCAATTAACTTAATTCCTCTTAGGGAAGCCTATATTACTTAAAGAGCTAACTTTCAAGAGTAATCTCATCAAAAATAATGAACCATACACTGAGAATGAGTTTTAACAAGTGATGACATCATCCCGATTTTCACGGGCTACTACAGTTTGAGACCAGTGAGCAGAAAAATGAACCTAAATCCAGCTTTAAGAATCCAATGATTATGCAAATTTGTATTTTCATTCTAGACAGTAAGCTGAATCCAACAAGCTTTAAATCATGGAATTTGGATAAGTACACACTGAGAAACATCTTTGACAAGATGAGTAAAAAAGTCGGGTACCTGACAGAGAAGTGAAAATGACAGACAGGGTTGACTTCAAATGCACACAACTGAAGATTGAAACATCCAAATGAAATGAAACTTTATGAGCATATAGTAGACTTATACATCTAACTTTATCAAGTTAAATCACTGAAAATGATGCACCAAGCTCAGAGAAACCTTCTCTACAATCTGACTGAGAAAACTGAGAGATATGGCAGTGAGTAGTACACTTCACAAGAACATGGAAATATGAACCCAAATGATAATGAAAATGAAAGTATATTGCTTGTACAATACACTGGACTTACTGATACATATGTGTGCCTTGGAATCACACCTTGATATGGCATAAAGCTCAGCTCTTGGAGGTCTTCACATAGGTCTCTCTAACCACGACTAAAACTGCCATCTATTTATAGTTGAGTTTGGGAGGCTAACTTCCCTCAATCACTCTCCAATCAATCAGTGATTGATTTGATTCTCTACCTACCAAAAATCACGAATTCGTGGCTCCTCTTTCCCTTTTTGATCAATTGGACTCAACCACTTAAGATTCTCTTACTTTTACATTAAGTAAACTCTTCAAAAGTTACAAGAGGTAGTTCACAAGTGAACTTCACATAGTCTTCATTTTAAAGCTTCTTCTATGACTTTGTGGGACTCAACCCAATACTTAGGCTTGTCATAGACTTGCTCCAACAGCTCCCCCTCAATCCAAGTATGCATGAGGTCTTCAATCTTCCAAGATTACCTGTAAACCAATCATAGCCTTGAATTTGCAAAGCTTTGTACCATCCAATGCTTTGGTTAGAATATCTGCACATTGTTGATGAGTGGACACATATGATATTTGAATCTCTTTGCTTAGAACCTTCTCTCGTACATAGTGATAATGAACTTCAATATGTTTAGTCCTTGCATGAAAAATAGGATTAGCAGCCAAATGAATAGAACTCATATTGTCACCATAAATAGTTGGAGTTCCAAACTCCAATCCAAGATCTTTGAATAATGTCTTCATCCACATAGCTTCTTGTGTAGCTATGGCAAGACCTCTATATTCAGCTTCAGTAGAAGAGAGAGCAATTGTGGGTTGCTTCTTGGATGACCATGAAATAAGCTTTGAACCTGCAAAGGTAAGATAACCTGAAGTGCTCCTTCTATCTTCTTTGGAGCCAGCCCAATCTGCATCAGAAAATAGCTTCAAACCTAAATCAGATACATAAGCATAATAAAGTCCTTCATTTATGGTTCCTTTGAGATACTTGAGAATCCTTTTGGCAGCATCCATATGTGGTTTCCTTGGTGTGTGCATAAATTGACTTAGCACACTCACACTGTAACATATATCTACTCTTGTCAATGTGGCATAGTTGAGACTACCCACTAGACTTTGATATGATGTGATGTCCTCTATGAGTTCACCTTCATGTGAGCTCAATTTGTGATTGACCTCCATTGGAGTACCTGCAATCTTACAATCTTGCATCTTGAATTTTGCCAACATGTCCTTAATGTACTTTCTTTGAGTGAGAAACAAACCATGATCTTTGTAGACAACTTCCAAACCTAGGAAGTAGGTAAGTGAACCCAAATCACTTATCTTGAACTCTTCTCTCATCTGATTTTTGATCTTCTTCATACCATCTGCATCATTTCCTGTCAATATGATATCATCTACATATGCACATAGGTAGATGATCTCAGAATTACTCTTTTTGATAAAGAGTGAAGGATCTGCCTTGCTTGGTTGAAAGCCTTTGTCCTACAAGAATGAAACAAGCCTAAAAATCCAAGCTCTTGAAGCTTGCTTGAGACCATACAATGCTTTGTTAAGTTTACACACATAATCAGGATAAACTTGATTCTCAAAACCAGGTGGTTGTGCCATATATACCTCTTCTGTTATCCAACCATTCAAGAATGCATTCTTTACATCTAGTTGAAGTATCTTCCAATTCTTGGAAGAGGCAATACTAAGCAAAACCCTAATAGTAGGCATCTTTGCCACAAGAGAGAAGGTCTCCTCATAATCGATTCCCTGAGTTTGTGCAAAACCTTTTGCTACAAGCCTTGCCTTATACCTGTTAATGGAACCATCAGAATTCTTCTTGAGTTTATAGACCCATTTTGAGCCTATTACCTTCATGGATGAAGTCTTGGGCACCAAATCCCAAGTGTTGTTTTCCTCAAGTGCTTCAATCGCTTCCTTCATTGCATGCTTCCATTCTGATTTTGCTTTGGCCTCTTCAAATGATGATGGCTCCTCTTGGTTTATGTCATGTGCTATGTAGATAGAATGTTTAGTTACTAATGAGGTGTCAAACCCATACCTTTCTCGTTTTTTCTTTTCCCTCATAGATCTTCTTAGGCCATGATGTGATGATTCTGCCTCATGTCCAAGTTCCTGCAATTTTGCTTTACCTTTAGACTTCCATGCTTTGATCTTTTCCATATGAGATTCTTCATCATCCTCCGAGGTGTCTTGTTCTTCAATCTTTGGTTGTTCTCTACCAAGATTTGGAAAATCTTCTTCAAGATTATATGGTAAATTGACCTTCCTGCATGAATCTTCATACCATGAATTGTTTTCATCAAAAACTACATCTTTGCTTACCAAGAATCCTTTGTTGGTAGGGTTGTATAACCTGTAACCCTTTTGATTGTTGTCATATCCAATAAATACACACCTTTCTGCCTTTGGATCCATCTTGCCTCTAACCTGTGAAGGAACATGCACAAAAGCAATACATCCAAAAATTTTACAATGATCTAAGCTTGGTCTTCTTCCATTCCAAGCCTCATATGGAGTCATCCCATCAAGGGATTTTGAAGGCAACCTGTTAATCAAGTAAGTGGTTGTAGATACAGCTTCAGCCCATAAGTAATTAGGTAAATGCTTTTCATTTAACATAGACCTTGCAGCTTCAACAATTGTCCTATTCCTCCTTTCTGCCACTCCATTTTGCTCAGGACTGTACCTTGTAGTTACCTCTCTTTTGATTCCTCGTTCTTGAAGAAAAGAATCAAAATCATGGGACAAGTATTCTCCCCCTCCATCTGACCTTAGCCTTTTTTAGTGATTTACCTGTTTGATTATCCACAAGAGCCAAATATCTTTTGAAACATGAAAAAGCTTCATCTTTGTGTTTCATAAAGAATAGGATAGTCCATCTACTGCAATCATCAATAAAGGAGACATAATACCTTGATCCAGATATTGAAGCTTCCTTGCTAGGTCCCCATACATCTGTATGAACCAACTCCAAGAGATCTCCATGCATATAACCTTTCTTCATGAATGGTAACCTGTGAGACTTTCCAAATTGACATGCACTACACTTATAAATCATATGTTGTTTTGACAAATTAGGGAGTCCAAGTACACTTTGGTCCCTGCAAATTTGCTTTAATGACCTTTCACCAATATGTGCTAACCTTTTGTGCCATACTTCCAATTATGTGAGTGTCTGACTACCATAATTAAAGAGAGCAATGTTTCTAGTGTCTTGTAATTCAAATGTGAACAATCTACCTGCCTTTTCACCTTTTGCAATTCTTCTAAATCCTTGACTTGGATCTTCAACAAATGCTCCTGCTTTTGTGAACCTGACTTGCAACCCTTTCTCTACTATCTCCCCAACACTTATCAAATTCTTTGTAATGGTAGGGACATAGAGTACCTTACTGAGTAGGTAGATGTTTCCATCAGGTGCTTTGACATTGCCTATTTTCTCCACAGGATGTTCTGTGTCATCTCCTGTTTGTACCTCATGCTTATCTTCTAAATCTGATAGGAGTGCCACATTTCTTGCCACATGATTTGAACAACCTGAATCTATGTAGAAAACATGCTCATCAGATTTACCTTGTGGCATAGCCATGTTCATGATCAATAATGAATGCTCTTTGTTTGAGTCTTCTGTGTAGTTATTGTAGTCTCTCCTTCCTTTGTAGCCTCATTCATAGTTTGAATGATTGTAGTTGTTGTAGTTGCCATGATAATTGTTGAACCTTCCTCTTGAGTAGCCATAACTTCCTCTATTGTATCCTCTACCTCTTTGATTCCTGGAATTCCTAAAGCAATTTTCAGTTGTATTATTAGTTAATCCACAAATAGAACATGAGTTGGAGTCTTGGGATCTCCCCCTGCCTTGTCTACCTCCTCTTCCTCTACCTCTGCCATGTCTTCCTCTACCTGCATAGTTAGCTTGATATGTACCTGCTTCATCATCCACTTTCTTTGCCTTTCCTTTGTTATGTTTGGACTTGCTTTTATCAGTGTATAAAGCTGAAGATTGATTACCTTTAGAGCTTTCTCCATTTTTGATAAGCTTTGCCTCTTGAGTAAGTAGTTGTCCAATGAGTGTATTGAAATCAAGTACATGCATGTCCATGTACAAATCCATAGCTGTGGTGAATGCTTCCCACTTGTCATCTGCCTTCAATCCATTGATGACCTGCCTTACAATTTGCTCTTCATCTATTACCTCTCCAATGCTTCCCAACTGATCTGCTATGTCCTTGAGCTTTGTGACAAAATCAGTCACATTTTGTTTGGGAGCCTTCTTGAGAGTTGTGAAATCCAGCCATAGTTGATGCTTCCTAGCTTTAGTACTTGAAGAGAAGAAAGCTTCAAGTGCATCCCACACTTCCTGAGATGTCTTACAACTTCTAATGTGAGGCAACAAAAAATATGAGATAGAGTTGAGGAGATAAGACCTTGCAAGTGCATCCTTGGAGCACCATGTGCTCAATCTTTCTTGCTCTTCTTGTGTTGGTTGACTTTTGTTCCTGAAACTTGGCATAACTTCATCTCCAGCCACATAACCATATAAACTTCGACCTTGGAGATAAGATTCCATTCTTAATGACCAAGCTGAGAAGTTACCTCTGTCCAATTTTTCAATTGATGAAGAAAATCCATCTGCCATGTTGTCCAACCTTGCTCTGATACCACTGTGAAGAGATGGATAGGTATGTGCTTGAAGATGAAGAGGTGTTGCAAAATCCTTGATCTACACCAGCCAAATGAACTCCAGGAGTATATGGTGGGCCCTTTTAGCTTGCCAATGGATGTATTAGACACCCTATGTACCTTGGAAGATCACTCACAAAAAGATAGATCAAAACAGATAAGTTGGAGTTAGCTCAGAGGTGAAGAACTTGCTATTCTTCGTTCATACACCTGTCCAGTGTTTTGCATAATTCTATGAGCACAGCACCAATTAACTTAATTCCTCTTAGGGAAGCCTAGATTACTTAAAGATCTAACTTTCAAGAGTAATCTCATCAAAAATGATGAAACATACACTGAGAATGAGTTTTAACAAGTGATGACATCATCCCGATTTTCACGGGCTGCTACAGTTTGAGACCAGTGAGCAGAAAAATGAACCTAACTCTAGCTTTAAGAATCCAATGATTATGAAAATTTGTATTCTTATTTTAGACAATAATCTGAATCCAACAAGCTTTAAAGCATGGAATTTGGATAAGTACACACTGAGAAACAGCTCTGACAAGATGAGTAAAAAAGTTGGGTACCTGACAGAGAAGTGAAAATGACAGATAGGGTTGACTTCAAATGCACACAGCTGAAGATTGCAACATCCAAATGAAATGAAAATTTATGAGAATATAGTAGACTTATAGAGCTAGCTTCACCAAGTTAAATCACTGAAAATGATGCACCAAGCTCAGAGAAACCATCTCTGCAATCTGACTGAGAAAACTGAGAGATATGGCAGTGATTAGTACACTTCACAAGAACATGGAAATATGAACCCAAATGATAATGAAAATGAAAGTATATTGCTTGTACAATACACTGGACTTACTGATACATATGTGTGCCTTGGAATCACACCTTAATATGGCATAAAGCTCAGCTCTTTGAGGTCTTCACATAGGTCTCTCTAACCACGACTAAAACTGCCATCTATTTATAGTTGAGTTTGGGAGGCTAACTTCCCTCAATCACTCTCCAATCAATCAGTGATTGATTTGATTCTCTACCTACCACAAATCAAGAATTTGTGGCTCCTCTTTCTCTTTTTGATCAATTGGAGTCAACCACTTAATATTCTCTTACTTTTACATTAAGTAAACTCTTTAAAAGTTACAAGAGGTAGTTCACAAGTGAACTTTACATAGTCTTCATTTTAAAGCTTCTTCTATGACTTTGTGGGACTCAAGCCAATACTTAGGCTTTTCATAGACTTGCTCCAACAGACATGACACATGAGCCTTTGGAATGTTGTAGGTGCATTGGTGTGTCCAAACGGCATCACACGAAATGCAAAGACTCTCCACTGTGTGGAAAATGCCGTTTTGTGTTGATCTTCTGTGGCAATGGCTACTTGGTTGTAACCTGAAAATCCATCAAGGAAGCTATAAACTTCCTTGCCTGCAACACGCTCCAATAAATGATCAGTGATTGGAAGCGGATAACTATCTCTTATTGTGGCGGCATTAACTTTTTTAAGGATACACACATGTAACTTCCCATTCTTCTTGGGCACCACTACAACGGGGGACACCCATTCAGTATGCTCAATTTCATAGATGAATCCGGCTTCAATCAATCTGTCGATTTCTTCTTTTATTTTGGCTGCATAGGTGTCATTATATGTGTAGGGCTTCTCTTTGGTGGGTTTATCATCAGTCGTGATGGGGATAGTATGAGAGCAAATTTTTGGATCTACTCCCTTCAAGTCTTTATAGTGCCATGCAAACACGTCCCTGTATTCCCTTAATAACGCTATCAACTCTGCTTCCTCTTCTTTACTTAGGTCATCTCCTATGTACATACATCTCTCTTCGTTTTCTTCAATGGTGACTACGACTATTTTTGTCTTTTCTTTGTTATCATACGCTTCTCCTATGGTGGCCTCTCTCTTAGGCATTCGTACCAAAATTTTTCTGTCCTCAACTTCATATTTCTTGAAATTCTCTGGTACTTCGAACAATGATTCCTTTCTTCTTGTTTCACTCCTTGTCTTTTCTTTTTCTTTTGACCTCCTTCACTTCCATCCTTTGAATTGACAGTTTTAATGCTTGTGAGAGGTTCTTCTTCCTTTTGGGTAAATACTCCTATGTCTTTTAGATAGTGCTCCTCTGAAATAAAGCAATTGTCCATCACAATGGACTCTAGATCGTCATCATTCTCTTCTTTTTCTATGAAGTCACTAGGGTCACATTCTTCTAGCAAGGGTTGACACATGAACACTGAAATATCATAACCCTCCTCATCACAATGAGGTGTCCATTGTTCTTCATTAATTGCAATGTCCATGGTGGCTAAGATTTTTGCCCAACCATGAGGCTCGAATTCCTCATCTGGAAAGATCATCGGTGTATAGGTTGGGTCTCTAATTGGTCTATCTCCTTGAGAAGTTCCTTTTTCTCTCGCTTTTAAGCGTTTCTCCTCTTCCTTTGCGACCTTGCACATCCACAAATGAGTATCTTCATGCATCCAGGATGTATCAGATGAACTTTTAGAATGCACAGAGATTGAATCTTCTTGCTCCTTATGGATAGGATTCCACTGTAGGGGTGGTACATCTCTGAAGGTGTAATCCTTCAAATTTACCTTGGTTGTGACCCCTAAGCGTTGCAAGTATAAGGAGTTGGTTCCCTAATCTTGTACAACTTGCAGTTGTCGTAGGAAGGGCCTTCCTAGGATCATTTCGTAGGTACTAGTTTTATCAAAGTCACATATAGCAAAGGTGTGCTCAAACTCTACACCACACGTGGTTAGAGTTATCCCTTCTATCAATCATAGAGGTCTTTCAACATGGCCATCAGCCATCTGAAGCTTCATTCTAGTTGGTCTTAATGCGGGTTTACCCATTGCTTCCACAGGGAGATAGTTGCAATAGCAACACCAGCACCAGAATCTATGATCGCTTTGGTTGTGTAACCTTGGTAGGTGATCGGAAGATAAGTATTACCTTCCTCACCTTCGCTTATGTCCCCTATTTTGTCTAGAGGTATCTCTAGAACTTTCTGCTTAGAGTCTGCTTTTGGCATATGGGAAGCAAGTTCTAGAACCTGATCCTTCACATGATTCCATAGCTCAGGTTTTGCTTTGAGCAGCTCTTCTACAGTGAGATGACATTGAACCTTAGTGTTCTTCACGACCTCAGTGTTTCTTGGAACCACCGAGTCTTCGTTTCTCATCAATATTGTGGGAGCTCTGAACTTTTTTCCTCTTGTTGCTCTACTTGGTCTCCAAAAATAGATGGAATTTCTTGTGGGAATTGATCGTGACGGTCATCAATTTCAAGAATAGGAGGGGAAACATCCTTCTCCTTGGCCCATTTCTCTTCTTGTATTTCCCGCAAGAACTTTTGAGTGTGTTGTTGAATTGAAAAGAGGTTCTCCGTCATCTATGGAGTCACGAACATAGACTTTCTTTGGTGATGAGCTTCTTCTTTCAATAGTTGGTTGAGCCTATGGAGGTAAAGAAACTTGAGGTTTATTTACCAACTGCTCTAATCTATGTAGTAAACTCTCGAAGTGCAAACCCGGTGAAATCGCATTAGTCTGATTGAATGATTGATTGGTCTCGAACATAGCTTGAGCTAGTTCCACCATTTTTATGCACATTTTTGTCCATTCAATCTCTAAATCTGCTCTAGGGTAGCTCTTTTCTAGGTTTGCAGGTGTTGGCCCTTCTTGAAGTCGAGCCTGATATGCCTTGAACATCATGTCCAAGTGTTCTGGGGTTGGATCTACAAGAACATACCCTGGTTGTGGTTTATTTACAGTGGTCGGTGGGTGGGGATGAGGTGGTGTGGATGGAGTTTTGACATGTGAGGGGCTTTGAGAGGCAATATCTTCTATTTTTGTCCTTGCGTCTTTTAGGATTTCTTCTAGTTCAGATAACTTTTTGGTCCACTTACGATTGGATTTCTCTCTAGTATCCTTCCATGTTCTTGTTTTTCTCTTACTAGGCTCTCCTGACTCACTTGGCGCTGATAGCTCAACTAGTTTAGCTTTTTGTAAGGCTTGTGCCCTCCTAACTGCATGTATAGGAGCCACATTATCGCCACTGGAACTTGAATCCCCTACTAGGCCTACCACATTAACGGGTGTAACCTTTGGTGCATTAGTGGGATGTCCGGGACAATCTCTCAGGAGCTGTTCTTTGCCACACTCAAGACAAACGACTTGTATTGTGACATTTTGTCCTTGTGTCAGAGCTGGTGGGTGGGATGGTTGTTGTCCTGGTATAGGTTGAGGTTGGCCATATCCTCCATGTTCATACGGTCTAGTTGCTCCTTGTGGTCTTGGGCATGGGTTATACCTAGGAACTTCTCTGTCTTGTTCTCTAGGAGGGTATCCGTATGGTCTACATTGGGGTGGTACAAGTGGTCGTGGTTGTCTATTCACTGGATAGTATTCGATGTTGTGGTTGGGGTACTTCTGCTCACTATAAGAGTATATGTTAGGCTCCTGGGTTGGGTATCTATCATAAGGGTAAGGTTGTGATAACCCTAATCCTTCTCTGGTGCAGATATGAGATGGATGATCTTCACCGCAAAGTGTGAAACTCCCTAACATTGGCACCCTCAAGGAGGAGTTCTGGTAGTTCCTTTGTCCTTGTACTCCTAATTTCTTGGCCACTAATGTTGCCAACTCTTCCACATAATTCGAATTAGAGGTTGTATTGCTCTTTGTATCCTCTGTTTTGGTAGGATCTTGTGTGATTTTGAGATCCTCAGCTAAGTTGTCTTCTAAATCTATGCACTCTTGAAGACACTCACTCAGAGTTTGCAGCCATTTTACGTACACTAACATTCTCATTGTTCCATTGGTTAGACCTTCTAAAAATAGGGATATCATTTTCTATTGAGAAGGTCTCTCTATCACAAGGCATCGTTCTACATATTGATTAAATCTTCATGCTGCGTTTTTTACTGTCTCATTAGGAGCTTGTTTGAAACTATATAGTAAGGATGACGAATTATGCTTGATCCCTCGCTTAGTGAATTCCCAAATAAATTCTTGAAAAAATTGTTCAATATTGCCAAAGGAATTTGGATCCAAGGATTGAAACCAAGTTAAGGCCATTCCAATGAGGGTTAGCCCAAAGGATTCATATTGCATGAAAAAGTCATCCACTTGCTCCGCTTGCAACACCTGCTTGAATTCTGCAATGTGGTCATATGGCTCTCCTGTGCCATCGTAACGCTTTCGCATACATTTGGCCAATTGGATGGGTCTCAGTCTTCTGCCTGGCTCTAGGGGTTGAATTATGATGGGAAGAGCGGGTTTTACAGGGTGTATTCCAGCTCCTACCCCTTGGGGTAGTTCTGCCCTAAGGGTAGGTCTACTTACATTTCCCATTTCCTGGCTAGTATGGTCGTGGGGCTTAATTCTTGGCATGGTGAATTGCTCCTGTGGTTTGTTCGGCATACTACGTTGGCTCGTTTGTCCTACCATTACATTTTCTATTCTTTGCTGGGTCTCGAATGGGTTTTGTGAGGTAGTTGCTTGATCTCGAGCTAACTCTCCTCTTTCATTAATCTGATCAAGGTTTTCAGTTACTACATAGATCTGGCCCATCTTGTCCATGTAAACTCCACCATCATACTTGACAATTGGTCTTGGAATTATTTCTAATTCAGTAGTGTTTCTCATTCTTGCTAGTGACCTGCATAGACAGTCAAGGTAGATAGGTATTCCTTGCAGGTTAGTGGATACGTATTGAAGAGACATCCTATATTCCCCTTCCACTATAGACATAAGACCTTCCCTAGATCTATGCATGTCTTCAGAATCCAAGAGTCTCTCCCGGTTAAATGACATTTTTGACTCCTTTGTCTATGAACTCAGCACGTAGTGTTAACCATTGAGTTGTGAGTCCCTGACTTGGTTGTGTGGTTGACCTTAGTTTCAAGTGATTTGATACTTTATCAATCTCTTCCTAAGTATCAACTTGAGATTAGGTTCATAAGCCTTATCTACAAGTCCAAAATTGCCCTTTGAATTGCTCAAAATCTTGTGGAACCCCTTGCTTCCTAGTCCAACCTGAGGGTCAACTTCAAAATACCCTATCTAATAATCCTTGTATTAATTTTACCATAATCAATGGAAGTTTTGGTAGTACTCCCCACGAGCTTTCCAACGAACCAAAGGTCACTCCAAACGGATTTTGTATGAGAAAGTTATGCCAGTTCAGGGTTATGAGGGTTAAAACAGGGAAACAGGACCTCTCTAGGAGTACCTCAGGACAGGCGATATGATACCAGATTTTCCACGCGATACCACTATGGACGATACCACATTCGATGATACGATACCACCAAGGCGATACCAAATTCCATGATATGATACCACTTGCTAGACGATACCACGAAGCCCACGATACGATACCAAAACAATCGATGATATGATACCGAGTCTACTGACGATACGATACCAAAAATCACACGATACGATACCTCTGCACTCGATGATACGATACCAAGTTAGTGGACGATACGATACCTGACCACTACACGATATGATAATGGATATCATGCGATACGATACCAGGTTGCTCACGATACGATACCAGGCTAAGGGACGATACGATACCAGTCTATAGACAATACGATACCACTCCCATCGCGATACGATACTACTTGTGTTTCACGATACGATACCACAAGGTGCACGATACGATACCAAAAATTTACACGATACAATACTAGAACTCTCACGATACGATACTAGATTGGGCACGATATGATACTGAGTCGACGATATGATACCAAACTAGCATATGATACGATACTGCACGATCAACGATACAATACCAAGATCGAGACGATACGATACCATGTAGACCGCGATATGATACCACCGGGATGACCGCGATCGCGATACCAGCACTTGATGATACGATACCAGATTAGTATCATGATACCTCAAGTGGGCATGCACAATACAATACCTCGACAAGTATCGTGATACACGGGAATTCTGGTATCGCGATACCAAAACTCAACCGTACACAATACTTGGAGATTTTTAAGCCCAAATTCAAAAATTTTTGCACAAATGTGTACCTTAAGTTCTCCTTGTCACTCATATGTGCCTGTAGATGCAAAATCTATCTACAAAACTGGCGATACCACCTGTGCGATACCAAACGCAGTCCTTGTCACTCTACGATACTACCACTCAAATTTTTCACATTTTGAGGTGGATTTCAAGGTGATTTCTTCAGCGTTTTAGTTCTGAACATCCTCTATGCTTCTTGCTTGCAGCCATAAGTCAAAAACGACGTGAATGTACAGCAAAAAAATGGAAAAAAACAGAGAATAAGAAGATGGGAGAAGATGGTGATGATGATGAAGATGAAGATGAAGGAAAACTCAGAAAGTGAACTGAAAATGGTGATTTTTTTACCTTCCAACATCGCTACTCTACGTCTTACTGTCACACGCTCGTCCTCCAAGCTCTCTCCCCGGCAACGGTGCCAAATTTGGTGTCACTCTAGCACAATGGCAAGTACCAACGTGAGGAGCTTCACCTCATAAATGTCAATCCGTGGAGACGTGAGGACTGGTATGAAAGTTCAGAAGTGTGTGAGTGACAGCACAAACATGCACACACATACACACACGCGCGCACAAGGTAAGAGCAAAGAGTGGAATAATGGAAGGACTTCAATTACAAAAGAACTCTCTTACAAAGCTAAAATCTACAACAAGCTCCCCCAAATGAGCTCTCCAGCCCTTTTTATAGTTTTTTGAGTGGTTTTGGCCCTATCTAGACCTAGTGTCCGGCCTAGTTAAAAGTTAGGTTCCAAGGCTTATTTGGGGACTCAAACGGAATCTAAAAATTATGAAAATTGGTAGGATGATACTTCTAATACTCCTCAAGCTCGAGGACTCCTCAGCTTGAACAAAAATGGAGTTGTAAAAATGGAAAATGGTATTTACAATGGTTTTTAGTGACAAAAGTCACTATATTTATAGGGATTTATTCTGAAACTTTGACATGTGCTTCTTGGAGCTCCCTACATGCTCCTTCTTCTTGTGTGTCCACTTCATTGATGCGCTTCACTACTTGTGTGTGACCTTGACTGTCAACACATGACTATCCCTCATATAACCATGCCATCCATTGATGATATTCCAACTAAAGGGGGTCAAGAATGTGTAAAGGACACTACTTAAGATTCCTCTTGATTTCATAATATTTTTCTTGACCTATCTTTGATTATGAACGAATATTTCTATGATTTGAAGAGATAGGTCTCACATTTTCCATAGAACCATGCCATCCATTGATGATATTCCAATTAAAGGGGGTCAAGAACGTGTAAAGGACACTACTTAAGATTCCTCTGGATTTCATAATTTTTTTCTTGACCTATCTTTGATTATGAACGAATATTTCTATGATTTGAAGAGATAGGTCTCACATTTTCCATAGAAAATTCTGTTTTTGATGTCAATGAGGTTCTTATTGTTGGACATTTACGTGGCCACTATAGTCGAAGGCCATACCCACAAAAAGTTGATGGCATTAGAAAAAAACTAGAAACCTATAACATTGTGAGTGAGTTATGTAGATTTCTTGGTGCTTGCATCTTTTATGTTATTTGGATTGAAAAACACATACAAGCTATGCATAAATTGAAGAAATTGTTGCTTGAAGCTCCCATCCTTAAGCGTGTAGGCTATTCTCTTAAAAAACCTATTATATTGAGTATTGATACTAGTCCTATAGGTATAGATTGGTTCATAAGTCAAGATGATAGTGAACGGAATAGATATGCAATTAGGTTTGGGGGTAAAATTTTTGCATGAAACACAACAAAAGTATCCATAAATCAAATGAGAACTATGGGGTATGGTAACAACTTTGAAAATGGACAAAGAATATTTCATAGGTGCAAATGTCGAAGTTGAGAATGATTGTATGCCTCTCATTAGAATGATAGACAATTTGTTCATCTCCTGATATAGCCATGCTTAAATAGATCTCATATATCAAATACTCCTAAGTTAGTTCATACTTGAGGTAAGTCAAATTCAGTTGTTATGTTATCGAGAGCTAGATTTGATGATGATCTTGAAAGTGATCTAATAAAGAGTGTGACCTTAGTATACAAGTATGAGCCATTTTGTGAGTTTGAGTATGAAAGTGAATGGAGTAATCCACAAAGAGTCATAGGAAAACAACCTCTTCAGTTGCAAGTAATGAAGAACATGCATCAGACATTATGGGGAGGTCATAAACGATTTTTTGGAACATATGAAAAAATTAGATGTACATATTATTGGCTTAGGATGAATGTTGACATTAATAACTATGTTTCTACATGTTCTACATGTCAACTTCATTTGTTAATAAAATATAGAGATCCTTAATGTCCTACCTATCCACCTTGTATTCATTACAAGTAGATCTTGTGACAATGCCTAAAGGTATTGAAAAAATGTGTTACATTGTACTTGCAAGAGAGGACTTAACTAATCATGTAGAGGTACGTGCACTATGCTCTAAAACCACTTACAATGTTTGCAAATTCCTACTTAAAAATGTCACAAGTGGCTTTGGGTACATAAAAAAAGTAGTTGCCAATCGTGGAGAGTTAGATGTGAGAAAAGCTAATTCTTTGAGCATCATGATATTCATTTGTCTCTGACATATAATCCAAAGGCCAATGGTAAAATAGAGAGAGGACATCCACCTATTGTGAAAGCCACCTGTAACACATGTAAAAATGACATTAAACAATGTCCTAGATACCTACTTTTCGCACTTTGGGCAAATAGAATGACATGCACAAGTACCACAAGGTATATGCCTACTAAACTCATGTATTGTCAATAATCATTGTTTCCAAATCCCTCTCATATTTCTACATGGTCAGATTCACCTTGGTCTAAAACATGTCTACTAATGTCTTTTTTATTTTGCACATTAAATAGCTAGAAGAAGATAAATTAAGACTTGATGATGTTGTTGAAAAATTAAAAGAATCCAAAATGAAGAACAAAGTTTATTTTGATAAAACTCATCAATTGCATCCTAATCCGATTGAAGCAAGAGATTGGGTGCTCATTTATGATAGTACATTTGACTCTCAATATGATGCATGCAAAAAACTCACTCAACGATGGTTTGGGCCATATGTTGTATCAAAAGTCAACAACAACAATTACATATGCTCTTTGTGAATTAAATGGAGTTGCATTAAAGAATTTGATTTTAGATAAAAGAATAAAGTTGTTCAAGAAACATGATAATGACGAGTAAATTTTAGATAAGGACATTGAAGAATATGAAAAAGATGAGGCGAGATCATAAACAGGTATATCCATTAAATAAAAATAAATAAATAAATAAAGAAAAATAAAAATATCATTCTTAGTTCATGTTGCTTTTTTTTTTTCAAGTTCATTCCATTTTTTCTTTTATTCTTGCTTGTTGCCAATTTCAATTCATGCATGTTTCTTTTCAATCTTTACATTGCATTGCATATCCATATCACTTGAGTCAAAAAAGAAAATGATGACTTCTCAACTTGTGTGAAATTGTATCTTAAGTAATAATTTAACTACTAAGAAATCAGCTATAATCTAGGATTATGGAAAGATAGTGCATGTAGATTTGGAGGTTTATTTTGGTAACATGACTTTCAGATATAAACATGCATGTGTATCATGTGTCGAAAGCATACTTGTTGAAGTCCTAGCTCTGCTACTACATGTTTCCAAATCTTTATTCCACCTCACAACACTTGTATTGGAGTTTAAACGACTATTCTCCATGATAAAAAAATGTTGTACCTCGTATCGTGGTTAAATCTTTCCCTGACATCAAAAAAGATAAGCTACCATCTGTTACTAGAAAGTTTACACTTTATTCCACCCCAAAAAAGTGAACGTACCATAAAGCCACCGAATCATGAAAAAGCAACAAAAGGATAGGAAGTCAAATGAAGCTAAGGAGGCATAGAAGAATAAAGCACGGGCTATATGGGTATATTTATGCATTATTGGAGTTTAGTTTGATTTCCTTGCATGCAAGTAGAGAAATAGCATATTCATATTTATGTACGAAAGAATTTGATCTAAAATAAGCTAAAGATGAATGATGTCTCTTGAAAATCCTAAATATTTGTTTATATCTATATTTAATGTAGATTGCTTTATGAAAAAGTTACAAATTTTCTTCAAGATGAGAGCAACTGATGCCTAAAATGACTCAGTACATTCACTTCCACTTCATATTGATGCTTGCACATAATGTTTTTTATTTCTTTCTTTACATGTCAATGTTGCATGTTTATTTACATATATGTTGCCTATTCATTCATGCATAATCGTGTTGCATGTTTCTTTCTTTTCTCTCATGCATATGTTGCTTGAAGTCATAATATCTACACATTCATGCATATGATAAATTTTTCCTTTTGTGTTGCTTATGTTTCCTATGAAAGAATTTGATTCTTGGTACTTGTTGTTTTTCAAAAACACTAGAGTGGTGCTTCCGGAAGAATCATAGGTTTAAGGGAGGCAAATGTCATCGAGATTTTCTATCCTATCTCATTTGTGAAGGCCTATAGGAAACACGTTCTGTGAAGATAACCAGAATTCCTCGACAATTCTAAGATGTGATGTCAAGGATGTCAAAGGAAGTTCACATGCAAAGTTTGGAAGAAGTCGAGAAAATCTAGGGTAGCAGTCAAACCTGGTCAAATTTTGGAAATTAGGGCAAAAATTTCACCGTCACCAATTCACATGAAACTTCATATACTTGTAAAGATTATCAAAGGAAGTCTATAGCCTAAATTTCATGTATAAGTGAATTTTTAGCACATTGATATGCCATATGCATTTTTTTAAAATGTAATTTTCCCACTTAGACCCCACAAAATCTTGTATAGGAATTTATGCCAGTCATATGATCTAGCATGTATAAATATCATATGAGTCTACACATTTGTAAAAATTTCCAAGGCTATCAAAGCTTCCTACACACCTTAATGCCACCCTGCAAACTTCGAAGTCTAGTCAAACTTGTATAAGGGAGATTCAAATGGGAGTTTTTTCTATATATTCCTAAAGGATAGATTTGAAAACATATCCCTACAAAGTTTCATCTTCATCAAACCATATTTGGAGCATCAAAGAGCACAAGAGCTAGTTTTTAGGGTCACCATAATTTTCTAGATTAAGAAAAGTGAAGGCTTGAAGGGCTACCACATGGTAAAAGATGATTGAACCATGTGCTATGGTCACAATGAGCTTACATTCAAGGGTGGAAATGCACAAAATCTTAAAGCAAGGAGGACCCACTAGCTTTTTTCATTGGATAAGCTTAATTTGATGACCAAAGAGAAATAATGTAAAGTTCTTCCAAAAAGTAGCTTATCTTATCCAAATCCAAGTCACCATTGATCCGACTTTCCACATCTTCCTAGATCTAAGGTTGGAGAATGAAGGCACCTATTTTCCCTCCTTTTCACTAGATTTGATAAGAAGAATCAATCCTAAGCATCCATTTGATGAATCCAATGGATGTAATCAAAATTACTTGTTCCCAGGATTGAGAGTTGATTTTTCCAGATCCAAGGGCCAAAATTCATTCAAAAAACTATAAAACCCCCCCCCTCAAAATTTGTGGAGAATCATTTTTAGGCATCCATAGAGCCTTGTGTAGCTCAGTGATGAGTAGCACCTCCTTTAATGTCAATCCGGGAAGACATGAGGATGGTATGGAGACCTCGAGCAAGTGAAGGCACAAATGTGTGAGTGAGAAGCACACCAACATGCAAACACATACACACACACACACGCACACACAGCAAGAACAAAGAGAGTAAGACAATGGAATCTCTTCTATTACAACCAAGTTCTCATACAAGCTCAAAACTACCAGAAGCTAGCCCAAAAATGAGCTCTCTAGCTCTATTTATAGTTTTTGACTAGCTTTGGCCCTGTCCAAACTTAGTGTCCGGCCTAGTTAAAAATTAGGTTCCAGGGCTTATTCGAGGGCTCAAACAAGATCTAAAAAAATATGAAAATTGGCAGGCAACTACTTCTAAGGCTCCCCAAGCTCGAGGACTCCTTGGCTTGCACAAAATGGAGCTACAAAAAGATGAAACGGTATTTACAATGGTTGTTAGTGATGAGAATCACTTTTAAAATGATGTCAAGACTGGAAAAAAAAAGGATGGGATGCCTTAGTGCTAGATCTGCATGTCTGCCCGTACTTGCTTCTTCCTGTATAATGCCAACACTCTCCCCCCCTAGCGTCTGTCATCTCTGATAGACCTTTGCTCGGCAGTTTGATCAATGTAGTGATGTAGTATGTCGGTTGCCACCTCTTGTTCTCTGATCCGTAGTCCCTTGACCAGGTCTCTTTGCAAGGCATCCCAATTAACTATGCCAGGCATGTCAGGTTGTGGCATGGTGTAGAGCTCTGAATGCATTGTTTGTTCGCACGCGAATAATTGTAGCAGATGAGTTGGGCATGGCGCGAACACTTCTGAGTGTGCTTCCCAAAACCCCCTGGTGAACATGTCATCAAAGGTTCGGTTGTAGCAGGCAGGGAGATATCTGATCCTTGCATGCCATGCATAAGCAACTCGAATACTCGGGGTCGTGCTCATATCATAAGTAGGTCATGATTACCATTTATGAAGCCCGGAATCGGAGGCTGAATGTTACATACATTGCGGAAGGTTTTGAGCACAATTTGCATCATATCCAAGATTTTGAGCATCATCTGGGCAGCTACATCTGGCATTGGGTGAAGGCGTGGCATCCAATGTTTGATAGTGGCCATCATGTATGCTACTGTTGGCGTGCCTGTTGGGGGTGCGATGGAGGGGTAATTCAGCCGTTGTTTGCAATTTGCGTTGTTCTGAACCTTTATAGCAAATGCTTTCCATGATCTTCTTCTCTGCACTGGCCCAAAGCAAGGGTTATATTTCAAATGCATGGGAGCGTGATCCCATGTTCTTAGCATTTCCGGATAGGTCTCAAGTAATTTTTGCCTCCATGTGGGTTGGAATATGGCCCCTTTTTTGGCTGCCTCTGGAATATCCTCTGGTTCGAACTGTGTGGCAAAAGTAGGGTACTTGTTGGTGACTCGTTTGATCTCAGTGTTGTAATCAGCCAATAGTACAAAGTAGGGTTTATATTGTAACTCTGAGCTGGTTATCAGTCTTCTAGGGGCGAGGTGCTTGAAATATTCTGATTGAAGTATGGTGTCTTCAATGGTCTTCATGGCCAGCATCTGCGTGGATATACACTCCTCATGAGTTGGCCCCATTTCTTCTACCTGTTTCATCCATGCCGAAGGGGGTTCCTCATATGTGTCTTGTCCTTCCTCTATAATTCTACCTCCGGGAAGGGGTTGAGGCTCATAGTTGTCTTCAAATGTTTCCTCCACTGGAATGATTACTGCTTCTTCTTCTATTGGTTGATCAGGTGGAGAGGGGGGTCGTTCATACTGTAACAACTTGATCTTTAATTCTGCCACTTGTTGTCATAGCTCAAGTACCTCATTGGTCGTGGAAGAGTCTGGCTCTGGTGAAGTAGCAGCATTGACCACTTTTCTTGGTTCTGTTGTGTGTGGTACAAGCCATGGTTGTTTCTGTAGTTCTTTCACTTTGTCGGCCAGCTGATCATGTGCTTCTAAGAGGTTGGCATAGGTTTCCAATATTTGTTGGATACTTTCAGAGGGTATGGCCCGGAAGCTAGCAGGGTCTATGGGTGCCCCTGGAGTGTTTTCTATAGTGTCTTCAATATTGTCTTGATTTTGTTGCTATAACCTTCTGTTTTCTTCTTGGGCAGCTGCTAGGTGTCGTCAGAGTAGAGCCATGTTTCTTTGTAGTCTCGCGTTGCGGGCTAATTGATCTCTGAGTTGTTCTTTGGCTATCTTGCCCGTCTCCGTATATTCAGCTTTCATCTCTACATAAGATTGTTGGAGTGTTGTAACTTCTTGTTGTAATGCTATATTACATAACTCCAAAGCATCGGCACACACTTGGAGCTAAGCCGAGAGATTGCAAAGCTCTTTGTTATTCTCTTCCAGTAATCTATACTCCTGCCTAAGTTGTGTGGCCGCTTCGAACATGGTGTCTAGTGCATGACTAAATGATGTGGATGCAGGGGTAGGGGTGGAAAATGCAAAGGGTCGGGAAATGGGGAAGGGAAAAATGGATGATGTGCCTATAGTGATTGGAAATGGTGACGTGAGTGAAGTGAAATGTGATGATGTTGGAACAAAGGTGGTGGTGGGTGCTCCTGTGGATGGTGAAATGTCCATGGGATCGGACGTGATAGTGTGTGAAGTGTGAATCGTGAATATAGGAATGGTGGGTGGTGTGTTAGTGGTGGCCATGAATGTGGGGGAGGTGGGGTGGGAAAGGGACCTTCTCTTATGATTCTCAATTTGTTGCATCATATTTACAAGGTTTGCCAAAAATGGAGGTAGGGTGGCTTGAGTTGGTTCTGAGGAGGTTAAGAGGGGTTCAATGGTTTGGGGTTGGGAAAGAGGAAATGTAGTGGTGAAGGGAAATGGGTGTGTTAATGTTTGGGTAGGGAGATGTGGCTCTCCAAGAGCTGGTTGATAAGATGGGTGGCCTAATATGGTTTGATGGGTGGCGGGATGGCCCATATGAGGTTTGGAAAATTGGTTGGAACTGGTGGATGTAGATAAAGGGAAGGATGGAGAAATGGTGGTGTGTAGTATGGGTTCACTCTGGGTGGATACTGATGGAGAGTGTTAATCTCCAAAAGAACAACCTACTCTTGAAATTAGAGCACCTCTATATCAAGAGTAAGTCAAAACCTTCACCAATTTAGAGGATCAATACTCAATTATAAGGATTTTGGAAAATCTATGAAGAGGATGATTCTATAGAAAGTCTACTGGACATATCTTTCTCATTGACTAAGCAAATGGGTAAAGTTTTTTATAAAACTTTGCATGAGGTATCACCTAAAGATTGTGCACCTCCTCCAAGTTGAATTACTTCAAAAGATTCAGTATAACTTGAGAAATCAACTCAACAAGTTACCTATGTCTAAAACTGTCACTCTGTAGAGTCGACTTTGACACCTGCAACGTCTAAGACATGGTTCTCCAAGACTAGAACCCGTTTAAGCAAATGCATTTAGCCACAAGTAGCTTACCTTCCAACTTAAAGATTGAGTGCTTGCTTGCTCAAAAATTTAAACTGTAGAAGGAGAACTGATCAAAACATTGACTTCGAATTTTGCGCCTTCTGCAATCTCTCTTCTTCCATTTACACATGTAAATGTTCCTACACTCAATTCTCTCAGCCTGATCACAATTAGAAGCTGAAAATTTATACAGAGGTCAATCACTATAGACTTAGACTTGTACAAAAGCATTTCACAAAAGATCTAACACAGAAGGAGAAAACTCAGAAACATCGGGCACAAAATTTCTTTCATTTCTGAAGGAGTTTACAACTGAATGATGAGAGAGAGTTCAACTAACTTCTAAGATGTCTAATGACTCTTACAACTCTCAATTACTCTACTCTCATGCTCTCTCTTACTTGCCCCGACATTTTCCATAGTATATATAGACAAAAAATTTACAAGCTTATGACTACTCAAAGATATATGTGAACTATCTCTGAAATAATGTACATATGTGTACACATCTTCCAAATTCTGAATGTGTCCTTCCTTCATGCTTCACAACTTGTTCTCTTCTCAAATCCTTGACTTCACTTCCATGTCAAAACATCAATTGGTGATTGTCTTGCACCAACAGCTCCCCCTCAATCATCAATTGAGGTTTTCTCTATCTTCTTTATACCTGCCATATCTTTGAATCTCTGTAGCTTTGGTCCATCCAAGCTTTTGGTAAGCATATCAGCTATCTGATCTTTTGTTGAAGTATGTATGACTTCAATCTCTTTATCCATCACCTTTTCTCTTAGAAAGTGATACTGAATCTCAATGTGTTTGGTCCTGGCATGAAAAACAGGGTTAGCAGCTAGATACAATGAACTCATGTTATCTCCATATATGATAGGTGTACTCTATATAGTGTCAAAACTCTTCATCAGAGTCTTAAGCCATATCACTTACTTTGCAGCTTCAACCATGCCTTTGTACTCAGCTTTTGTAGATGATAAAGCAACTGTATGTTGCTTCTTTGAACACCAAGAGATTAATTTATCTCCCACATAACACATGTATCCATAAGTTGACTTTCTATCATCTGGATTACCTGCCCAATCTGCATCACTATAGATCTTGATATTTGTATCTGATGTAAAACCATAGTACAAACCTTCTTTGAGTGTACCCTTAATGTACCTCAATACTCTTTGACCTGCAATCCAATGTTCTTTCCTAGGACAATGCATGAATTGAGACAAAACCCCAAACTACATATGACAAGTCAGGTCTAGTTAATGTAGCATAGATAAGACTACCAACCAAACTCTGATATTGTTTCATATCCTTGAACTCTTCTCCTCCATATTTGCTTAATTTGTGATTCACCTCCATTGGAGTAGGTGCTACCTTGCAATCATTCATTTTAAGCTTGATTAACAAGTTCTTCAAATACCTTTCTTGAGTTACATACACTCCATGTTGAGTATATGAAATCTCCATGCCTAAGAAATATGACAAATCTCCCAAATCACTGATTTTGAACTCTTTTTCCATTTGCTTCTTTAGTCTTTGAATGCCTTTCTCATCTGTACCTGTAAGAATTATATCATCAACATATATGCACATGTATATGAATCCATCATCACTTGCTTTAACAAGAAAGCTACTATCTGCTTTTGATACTTGAAATCCAAGTTCTTTCAAGAACTTTACAAGTCTATAGTTCCATGCCCTTGGGGCTTGCGTCAAGCCATACAAAGCTCTCTTGAGCTTACACACATGATCTGGATACCTTCCATCTCTAAATCCTTGAGGTTGCTCCATGAAAACATCATCTGAAATATAACCATTCAAGAAAGCATTCTTCACATCTAATTGACATAATTTCCAACCTTTACATGCAGCAATGGCTATGAGTGTCCTGATGGTTGTCATCTTTGCCACAGGACTATAAGTCTCATCCTAATCAATACCATATGTTTGAGCAAACCCTTTGACAACAAGTCTAGCTTTGGACCTAGACACACTTCCATCTGCAAACCTCTTAGTCTTGTAGACCCACTTGCATCCATAATCTTCTGACTATTTGGTTTAGGAACCAAATCCCATGTTTGATTCTCCATTAATGCATCATATTCTTCCTGCATAGCTTTCTCCCAATTTTCCTTACCTTTTGCCTCTTCATATGTAGAAGGGTCTTCATCTGCCTTTATCATGTAAGCATAATCTTTGGTAGCCAAAAAAGAAGTATCATAGCTATACCTTGTAGGTTGCCACTTGTGTCTTGATGACCTTCTGAGTTCTCCACTTCTTGAGGTTTCTGGTTCTTCACACTCAGGATCAAATCTTGGCATTTCTTCAACTTCAACCTGCACTTCACTATTCTTCTCTTCATCAAGTATCTGAACCTTTGATTTACCTTTCTTTTGACTCACAATTTCTTCACCTGTATTAATATTGATTGTACCTGCATACCAAGTACCTTGCTCATCAAAAGTAACATCTTTTTATACAAGAAATTGTTTTGTGGATGGACTCCACAACCTATATCCCATCTGCTTATCATCATAACCAATAAACACATACTTTTCAGCTTTAGGTTCCAATTTGTGCCTTAATTGTGATGGCACATATGCATATGCCAAACACCCAAATACTTTGCAATGATCCAAGGTAGGTCTCTTACCCCACCAAGCTTCATATGGTGTCATACCCTGTAAGGCTTTACAAGGTAACCTATTGACCAAATAAGTAGCTGTATTTACAGCCTCAACCCACAAGTAATTTGGGTGATTCTTCTCCTTCATCATGGACCTTGCAAACTCAATAAGAGTTCTATTCCTCCTTTTTGCTACACCATTTTGTTGAGAGGAGTACCTGCAAGTGATTTCCCTTTTTATACCTGCATTCCACAAGTAATCACTGAACTCATTAGAGAAATACTCTCCCCCTCCATCTGACCTTAGTCTCTTCAACTTATGACCTGTAATTCTTTCTGCATATGCATGATAGTGTTTAAATGTATTAAACACTTCTGACTTATCTTTGATCACATAAATAGTGATCCATCTGGTAGCATCATCAACATAAACCACATAGTACCTTGATCCATTTATACTGAAATCCTTTGATGGCCCCCACACATCTGTATGTACCAACTCAAGCTTTTCTGAATACATAAAACCATGCTTGGAATAAGATTACTTATGAGCCTTACCTAATTGACATGCCTCACATCTGTATGTCATATGTTGACCTGTAACATTAGGCAATCCAAGCACTGAACCATTGTTAATCATATCTTTGATACCTCTTTCATTGAAGTGTCCAAGCCTCTTATGCCAAAGATTTAACTCAGAGATCTTATGTCCTCCATAAGTAAACAAGGCATGACCAACATTACCTTGAATCTTCAATGTGAACAATCTTCCTTCTTTCTTCCCTGAAACAATCTACTTATACCCATTGCTAGGGTCTTCCACAAACACACCTTCATTAGTGAATCTAACTTCATAACCCTTTTCAACAATTTGTCCTACACTTATCAGATTCTTAGGAATTGTAGGAACATACAAGACCTTACTCAACAACGTGCTACCATCCTTAGCCTTCACTGATCCAATTGACTTCACATTGTGCTTTGTATTGTCACCTGTTTGAACAACATGATTAGATACCTTATTTTCCAAATCAGTCATCAATGCTATGTTACCACTCAGGTGATTGCTACACCCCGAGTCAATGTAGAAGACTCTTTGGTCTTCACTTTGCCTTTCACAAGCTGCATTCATTATCAATGTTGAATCCTCCTTCTGATCTGAAGCATAATTGTAGTAGGTATTGTTGTAATGTTGACTTTGGAATCCTCTACCTGCATTTCTTCCAAAATAACCCCTACTACCTCTACCTCTGAAATTACCTCTTTGGTTTCTGCCACCTCTTCCTCTTGAATTAAAATTCTGATTATATCCACCATTACTCTGATTATTATGCCAACAATCATTAGCTAAATGATTTGTCTTACCACAAATCCAGCAAGCTTTGACTCCATCTTTGTTATTCCTGCCTCTCCCTCTACCTTTGCCACCTCCTCTTCCTCTCAGGAAGTTAGCTTGACTAGTTGTGCCTTCATCTTCATTTGCTTGTTGCTTCCCTTTGCTATTTTTCTTCTTATCCTTTGAATACATTGCATGACCTGTACTCTTGTCACCTTCACCTTTGACATTCTGCTCAAAGGTTAACATATGTCCTAGCAACTGATTTAAATCAGGAGTAAAATGATCAAGTGATAATTCAGTAGATAGAATGAATGGCTTCCATTTGTCATCACCTCTCAAGCCTGTGAGGATTTGCCTTACCAATTTATCCTCCTCAATGTCTTCATCAACAGCTCCTAATGCATCTGCAATGTCCTTCATTCTTGTTACATAATCTGAGATGGATTGAGAGGCCTTTTTCTTGAATGTAGTAAATTCTTCCCACAAAGATGCCTTCCTTGACTTTGTGGTGTTTTGGAAATGCTCCTCCAAAGCATTCCATATATCACTTGCACTTTCAAGACCTCTAATGTGAGGTAGCAAGTAGTCATTGACTGCCATATAGATAATGCTCCTAGCTTGAGCATCTCTCTTCATCCAATTCTTCAAATCTGATAATTCCTCCCTAGTTGGAACACTAGGATCTCTAAATTGAGGCTTTTCTTCTTCACCTGTAATGTAAACTATCAAGTCTTTGCTCATAAGATGAGCTTCCATCCTCATTGACCATGCAGGATAGTTCTCTCTATCCAATTTCTCTATCTGAAGAGAATCTCCCATCCTTTCTTTACCTGTATATTGAATTCTTCAAATTTTATGAATGACAATACCTTTACTTTGAATGACACTCCTTTTGACTTCCTTAATGTCGTATGATCTCCTTCTCAAGCTTTATCTTCAAGCTTTCACCTTTTGAACTTTCAGATGTTGAATTCTTTGTAGCTGCAGCAATCGGGATCCTCCTTTCCTCAATTTTGATGTTTCCTGCTCTGATACCACTGATGGAGAGTGTTAATCTCCAAAAGAACAACCTACTCTTGAAATTAGAGCACCTCTATATCAAGAGTAAGTCAAAACCTTCACCAATTTAGAGGATCAATACTCAATTATAAGGATTTTGGAAAATATGTGAAGAGGATAATTCTACAGAAAGTTTGCTGCACATATCTTTCTCATTGACTAAGCAAATGTGTAAAGTTTTGTATAAAACTTTGCACGAGGTATCGCCTAAAGATTGTGCACCTCCTCCAAGTTGAATTACTTCAAAAGATTCAATATAACTTGAGAAATCAAGTCAACAAGTTACCTATGTCTAAAACTGTCACTCTGTAGAGTCGACTTTGACACCTGCAACTTCTAAGACATGGTTCTCCAAGACTAGAACCCGTTTAAGAAAATGCTTTTAGCCACAAGTAGCTTACCTTCCAACTTAAAGATTGAGTGCTTGCTTGCTCAAAACTTTAAACTGTAGAAGGAGAACTGATCAAAACATTGACTTCAAATTTTGCACCTTCTGCAATCTCTCTTCTTCCATTTACACATGTAAATGTTCCTACACTCAATTCTCTCAGCCTGATCACAATTAGAAGCTGAAAATTTATGCAGATGTCAATCACCTATAGAATTAGACTTGTACAAAAGCATTTCACAAAAGATCTAACACAGAAGGAGAAAACTCAGAAACATCGGGCGCAAAATTTCTTTCATTTCTGAAGGAGTTTACAACTGAATGATGAGAGAGAGTTCAACTAACTTCTAAGATGTCTAATGACTCTTACAACTCTCAATTACTCTATTCTCATGCTCTCTCATACTTTCCCCGACATTTTCCATAATATATATAGACAAAAAATTTACAAGCTTATGACTACCCAAAGATATATGTGAACTATCTCTGAAATAATGTACATATGTGTGCACATCTTCCAAATTATGAATGTGTCCTTCCTTCCTGCTTCACGACTTGTTCTCTTCTCAAATCCTTGACTTCACTTCCATGTCAAAACATCAATTGGTGATTGTCCTGCACCAACAGATACTAGTTGTTCAGGAAGGCTAGTGGTGAGGGGTTTTGAGGGCTGGATGGGAGGTGATGGTGGAGATGGTATCTGTATATTTACATCTGGTTCATCACTGTTAGTTGGGTTGGCCACGTGAACATCATCTTGAGTAGTAGTAGGGAGTGAGGTAGAGACTTCCATTTGAATCATTTTTCCTCTTCGTGGTCGCGTATCTAGCCTTTGTTGATCATATTGAGGAGGGTTGCGATGTAACATGATCCGCATAGCTTCTATAATCCCATATGTCTCAGCTAAGAGGTTCATTGATTCAACAAAGTGGGGTTCCGCGTTCTCTGCTTGAAGCATTTGATTCACCATCGCTCCATTGGCCTCTTCTGATAGCTTATGCCTCTTTTGTACCTGCTTGATCGTCTTGTAGAGCCGTTTGAGTTGTGCGGTGTAAGCAGGGGCTTCCTCCTCACTCTCCTCTGATTCATTCCTCTGCATCTCCTCTTGTTCATGTGTGCCTCCCGCTTGAGTGTGTTGCCCCTCATCTTCCCAATGTACCCTTCTTGCATCACTCTGTGGCCGTCCTCTCTAGGATGATGATCCCGGGCTGTCAGTGTCAGAAAAGAATTCACTCTCAGACAAGTGTGTTGTTTGCAAAAATCTCTCAAAGTCGAAGGATGTATCCTCTCCCAATGTAGCCATGGATGCCAGCTTAGCATCTGAGGATAGTGGAGGGGCTGATGGAGTGGGTTGTACCACGCCCCTTGATTGTGGTCCTTGGAGGTGGATCGTGAAAGGGGCTACTTGTTCTTCTTCTCTACAGGAGGCTTCTATGGAGACCTCGCGAGGAATTAGAACCTGTGAAAGTGATCCACGCATTCTTTTAGTGGGTTGAACCCCTGATTTCCGCCCGTGGAAGAATTCCAACTGTGAGTACTTAAGGGCCCATGCGATCGGCACATCATAGGCAAGGCATCTGTAGATAATTCTTGTAATCGCACAGCAACCATTCAAAGTAGTCTTTCTCACACCTTGTTTGCCTGCTTCATATAACTGGTCAAGGATCCACACTGGCATTTTGATAGGTAAGCTCCCAGTCTCCACTAGGTATAACCCATACCAGATCTTCTTATGAGGCTGTGTGAATCGGCCTTGCGCTGGAAATGCAAAATGTTGAAGACACATTCGCAATGGTATAGCAATGTTCGGGGTGAGAGCACACATTTCTTTCAAATTCTTGAGTTTATTGTTCTTCATAGACTCCGGTATCAAAGGATCTCGATCGGAGGGTACATGGGTGCCATACATCTGAAGGGCCTCCCTGATCAAAGTGATGTTCAACTCAAACTTTTTCATTTCCTCCTGGTTTGATAGGGAGGGCACCAGGAACGTGCCTGAATGATCTTTATCTCCTGTCGCCTTCAGAGTTGCAATTAGGTAATAGCACCTAAGGAAGTCAGGTTTAGGCAGAGCTGCACTAAAATAGTCTTGCAATCCCACTTTCTGCCAGATATCTTGAAGAGGAGCTACATTTTGTAATGCTTCAAATTCTCGTGAGAAGAACTGAAAGGTCCACCAAACTCCTCCAAATTCCAACTTTGATTCCCAGATATGATCGGCATCTCCCAAATCTCCTGGCATCTCATTGAAACAATGAGAATGTCCTTTCACTCTTTCTGTTAGGCCGCTTGGTGGATCCGAGATGGGAATTCTTCACAGGCATGGTATCCCAATTGCTTTGAGTACTAGTGCCCACCTGGGAGCTTGTTCCTACTGCTGCTGCCATGAGACTTCTGATGCTTATCTGCTAGAAGAAGAAAGGCACATTAGTGTTGCATAGGAAACAGGATGTAATGGTGTTCCCTCCACAATACTAACATGAAAATCCAGATGGTTATGGTTAGAGGTGAAGTGTTTGTGATAGATGTGAGTGGTGGTTAGGGGTTAGTGTCATCCTAGATGCATGCTTTGGATATGCAATGTACTCAGAATGCACCTACATCAGAGTGGATGGATTTACGAAATTGGTTCAGGGGGTTTGATACACGGTTTATGTCTCCAAGCTTTGATAGAGGATTCGTAGCTCTTAGAGCTAATGACAGGTAAAGATTTATGAACTAGATTGTGCTGGATTTGGGACCTTTTGGGCACCCATTTCCAGACATGTCTAGGTTCGACTGAAGGTGTAGCAGTGAGAGGTGTTGGTATCTTTCGTGAGTTATTTGCCAAGGGTACTTGTGAGTGTTGATTTACGCTAGTGACTAGAGGTGAAGTTATTTGGGCTCATAAGCAAGCCTTGGGCACCCATATCCGTCTAGCATTAGGGATAGCCTTCATTGACCGCTTAGGGATCCAAATAGAAATGGTATAGCTAGGGTGTTGCCTAGGGAACTCCTTCATTTTGGTCCTTGATGGTATGGCTCGCTTGATGCATTTTTTAGAACCTGTCTCTGGAGCCGTGGTTTTTTCCCCCTTGCGTATCCAGATCTGCTTCATGCCACGAGGTACTCCATAATGCCGAGGTTGGTGCTCATGCTTCTTGATCAGCAGTCTCCTCAGTGTCGTGTGTTGTTGAGCCTTCCCCTTTAGAATCTTCTTTGGAGCGAACGTAAATTCCTCATTGACTTTTGTACCTTCGGCGAGAGCGACAATCCTCTACACCATAGAACTCTTGACATGAATAGCATTGTTATCTTCATGTGGATTCCTGGAGGGACCAGGAGTTGGTGCATGTTCTAATGGTTTGAGTGCTTGATTTTCTAATTCATTGGTAAGACGTTTTTGGCCTACCCAAGCTTGAAGAAGTCCACTTCTTAGGTTGAGGTTGACTGCGTGATCATAGATCCAGTCTTGGCCCAAAACAAGAGATTCGGTAAGATCCTCGTCTTCACATACTAGCACTTTTGCTAGCATGAGGATCTCTTGAATGTAGAGGGGAAGTTCCACCTCTCCCATGCAAGGGGTTTCAACTCCTCCTAGCCCTATGAGATATGCCTCTATAGGTTGTACCTTCGATTGCACTTGTTGGCAATAAGAAAGCCAAACTGCACTAGTGGTTGCTCCTGAATCAATTAAAGCTCTCACTGTCCTTGCATTCTCTCCTTGTCCTACTTCTAGGGTCACAAAGGGTCGGCTATCAACTATCCTGTGGGTCTGTTTACCTGAGACCTCGCACATGGCCATGTGATAACCTAAAACTTCTTGAGAGTCAGGCATGGGCTGATCTCTACATTGTCTTCTCAATTTCATTCGTCGGATGCGTTCTAAAGCTTCAGCCTGTGCTTCCTCTCGAATTCGCTTTTCTTCTTCCTTGTGTTTCTTGGCCGTGTTGAGTCAATTTAGCATCTCTTCAGTCAGGGGTTCTTGATATAACTTGACTCTGCATCCGCTTATGTAGCTAGGGAGAACATTGCCTTCTAGAGTGGCTAATTGTACTACTCCACTTGTGGATATCCTATTAATAATCATTGGTCCATAGCCTCTTTTCTCTAATTTTCGTGCATGTTGCTTCAATGTGTAGACTAGGACTAGGTCTCCTGTTTTCAAGCCTTTATCCTTCACATGTGTATCAAAATACACCTTTTGTCTCTTCTTGGCTGCATAGATTCCTGTTGCAGCCCTCAATCATGTCTCACCTAAACGTTCAAGATCAAAGATTCTGGAGGAGAGTTCATGGCCTGTCCAATCATGCTCCTGTGCTACTTTCAATGTAGGTAGCAAAAATTCCAATGGTAGCACCGCATTCTGGCCAAACACCATCTGAAAGGGTGTGGCTTGGAGTACCGTTTTATAGGCAACTCGGTATGCCCAAACAGCGTGGTGTAGCTCTCTGTCCCAATCAGAGCGTTTATTATTCACCAATTTAGTCAGCACATTGCATAAGATCTTATTTGTGCTCTCAGCCTAGCCATTAGCTTGTGGATGATAGGGGGCAGACTTCTTATGTATCACCAAGAATTCTTGGAGAAGGTTTTCTATGACTTCATTCAAGAAGTGTGTGCCTCTATCACTTACTAGCTCTATGGGTAGCCCATATCTAGTTAACACATTCTCGAATAAGAACTTAGCTATTGTTTGTGCATCATTCTTCATTGTGGCTTTCACTTCTACCCACTTGGTTAGATAGTCTGTGACCACAATGATATACTCAGCATGTGAACCCTTAGCTGGGGGATTAATTGGACCAACAAAATCTATTCTCCACTTAGAGAATGCACGTCCATCCATCATAGGCTTCAATGGCATCTCATCCTTGCGTATGGGATATTGAGTCTGCTGACAAACCTCACACCTCTTCACGTAGGTATGGGCGTCCATGTGAAGGGTGAGCCACCAAAATCCTGCAAATAGTATTGCCTTGATCACCCAATCTGGACCAAAGTGTCCTCCTGCTACACCTTGGTGAGCAATTTCTAATATCTTGAGGTATTCGCTCTCATGGACACACAGTCATAGGTAACCATCTTTACCACGTTTGTATAAATTATCACTAATGAGTGCATAATCTAAGGCTTCTTGTTCCAAACTCCTTTGTCTAGCCAAAGTCATATCTTGAGGGAATGTTTTCGTCCTCAAAAAGGCTACTAATGGCTCACTCCAATCGGGTACTGAAGATATTCGATAAAGAGTAGCATGTTCCACTGGTGGGTTAGTGCGACAGATTGGGCATTCTTTGCACATTCTATGGACATCAACTTCCATGGTTGGCCAATGCACTCCTAGTCTCTTGAGTGTCTGTAGGGTTTGTTGTTTTGAGTAGTGTTGCTCTAATGCACCTACATGTGCTAATTGCAACCATTTAGCGTACTCATCCTCTTCCACACAACAGGCTAATACTCCTTGCTCCGTATGTTTGTACATACTTCCTGCCAAGATATGATACTTTTGAGCTTTTACTATCTCTCTATCTTGAGTGTTTACTACTTATGCTTAGGCCCATATGTGAGAACTCGCACTAATGGCTTAGCCCACTGAGGTACAACTTCCAAATTAAACAAGTAAGCATCAGGTAAGTCCTCTGATACTCCTTGTGGGGCCTCTCCTGATGTGAGCCTGGAGAGATGATCTGCTCTCAGGTGGGTCTTGCCTTTCCTCACCACTACTTCAAAGTCGTATTCCATTAGTAAGAGGAACCATCTTACTAATCTACCTGTATTGCATGGCTTGTTTACCAAGTACAGTAGATCTTGGTGATCCGTAAAAAATTTAAACTTATTTGCAAGCAAATAGTGTCTAAACTTTTTAACTGTGTATACCATGCCTAACCCTTCTCGTTTAGTGGTGGTGTAATTTCGTTCAGCTGCATTCAATTGTCTACTGGCATAAGCAATTGGAAGATCCATATTACCTTCACCAGTAGGTTGTGCAAGCACACATCCAATGGCATAATTGGAGGCATCCACATGAACATGGAATGGCTTGTTCCAATCTGGTGTGGTCAAGATTGGTGTTGAACATAATCTTTGTTTAAGCTCATTGAAGGAATTCTCACATTCATCAATCCACTCAAAATTAGTCAAGAGTCCGTACAGAGGCTTTGCGATGATGGCGTACATGTGTATAAAGCGTCGGTAATAAGCACAATGCCCCATGAAAGCTTGCACTTCCTTGACATTCCTTGGCCTAGGTAGCTCTGCGATAGCTCTCAGGTGGGGTGTCCATTGTTCTTCATTGATGGCTACATTCATTGTTGCTAAAATTTCAGCCCAACCATGAGGTTCAAATTCTTCATCACGGAAAACTACAGGTGCATAGGCTGGGTCTTGAATTGATTTATGGGTTTCTTTTGCACCTACCTCTCGAGCTCTTTCTCTCTTCTCTTCTTCTACTGCTACCTTGCACATCCATAAGTGGGTGTCTTCATGCATCCATGAGGATCATGATCCTATGGAATGCACTGACTCGGTATCATCTTTGGCTCTATGGATGGGATTCCATTGGATAGGGGGTACATCTCTATGACAGTAATCCTTGAGATTGACTTTGGTTGTAACACCTAAGTGTTGCAAGTACAAAGAATTGGTTCCCCAATCCTGTACCACTTGCAACTGCCACATAAATGGTCTCCCCAAAATCATCTCATAGGCCTGGTTTTTGCTAAAGTCACACATAGCAAATGTATGCTCAAACTCTACACCACATGTAGTGAGAGTTATTCCTTCTAGCAATCACAAAGGTCTCTCAATATGACCACGGCCATTTGCAATTTCATTCTCGTCGGCCTGAGTGCTGGCTTGCCCCAACGCTTCCATAGGGAAGTGGTAGCAATTGCAACTCTTGCACCTGAGTCCAAAACTGCTTTGGTTGTGTATTCTTGATGGGTAACTAGGAGATAGGTATTTCCTTCTTCTCCTTCATTCATATTTCCTATCTTATCCAATGGTATTTCTGGCACGGTTCTATGTGATCCTACCTGGGAACATGATTTCGCTATGTCTGGCACTTGTTTGGCTACGTGTTTCCACACTTCTGGCTTAACTTTGAGTAGCTCTTCTAAAGTGAGATTGCATTGCACTTTAGTGTTCTTTACTACCTCAGTATTCATAGGTATGATCGAATCTTCGTTTCTTATCATGACCGTGGTGCTCTCATGCAAGTAGACTTAGTTTCCCATGGGCCTGTGAAATGTGGTAACTCTTGCAAGGAATTAGACTCAAAGTCTAACCTCTCATGAGAGTGGGCACTTTCCTGTTCTTCATAAATAGAAGGGATGTCCTATGGGAATTGATCATGTGCATCATCCACAAGTTCAATGGGAGGAGGGACTTCACTTTCCTTTGCCCACTTCTCTTCTTGAATCTCTCTCAAGAACTTTGGTGAATACCTATTCATAGAAGAAGAGGTGTCTGGTTCAGTGGAATTAGGCACATACACTTCCTAGGGAGGAATGCTTGTTCTATCTCTTGCCCTCTCCTTAGCCTGGAAGGTGGCTTCTTTTCTAGACTTTGTAAGTAATCTCTCCAATCTATCCAACAGACCATCAAAATGCAATGGTGTTCTAGTGGAGCTAGAGCCATTGAACAAGCGACTGGCTTCAAACATGGCTTGCGCCAATTCGACCATCTTAGCACAAAGCTTTGTTCGCTCTAACTCTAGATCGGACCTAGGGTAACATTTCTCATGATCTATCACATTTGGACCTTCTTGGATTCTGGCCTGATATGCTTTAAGCATCATGTCTAGATCCTCAGGAGTGGGATCAGCTAGGACTGATCCTACTCTAGGTGGTGGGTGAGCTACGTGTGGTGGATTAGAAAGTTGGGGAATGGAAGGTGATGGGTTGGAGGGCGATGGAAAGGGGTGTGGTGGTGTAGTGTGAGAGTGGTTTTGAGATGCGAGTTCACTTATCTTTGCTTTGGTTTCTCTCAAGCTTTCTTCAAGTTCGCTCATTTTATGTGACCATTGTCTTTTCATTCTCTACCAGCTATCTCTCCATGCTCTTGTCCTCTTCTTGGTTATACTCTCTATCTCACTAACCTCAGAACTCTTTTCCTGTCCTACTCCTTAGGTTTGCTACAAGGCTTGAGCTCTAATGACCACATGCACGGGGGTTGTGGAAGCTATACTTCCCATAGAGTCTACCACTAACCCAATGACGTTGATAGGAGTGATTTTTGGTAGGTTATTGGGGTTCTTCGGGCAATCTCGTAAGAGATGCTCTTTCCCGCAATCTTGACAAAAGCCCTGAATTGTCACTGGTTGGGGTTGTGTAGGGGCAGGCAATGGACAATCACGTATGAGATGATCTCCCTGACATCTGAAGCAAGGTCCTCTAGAAATGGCAGTCGTAACTGCCTAGGTTGAGTTCTAGAGTTGGGGTTTGTGTACATGACATTAGCATACTCAGGCTCCCCACTATTTTCACTTGGGTCCTCATAATAGTATGGCTCGTTATGCTCGGGTGACTGCATGTAGTAAGCCTGTGGGCTGTCAATATGTGTGGGGTCAAAACTATGGTCACTTGGATCACTGTCAGATAGCAACGGTGTGACTGGGACTATGGCTCTGTTCAAATTTTCTTCAGCAAATGCATATTTCACTGGGATCACATTGGTTGGAGCAGGGGGTTGTTGTGCTAGCACTGGTTGAGGTCTCTGCTAGGCCTGATATTGTGGTTGATAGGTTTGTTGAGGCCTAGCATACTGTTGTGGTGGGTACTGGTTCTGATATCTTCCCTGTTGTGGATAGGGCTGAGGGTAGGTTTGCCTAACTGCTTGCTTATTGTATGGGCAGTCTTGTGATGTGTGATTTGTGTATCTCCATTCTATGGTGAAGTACTGGCTACTAGGATTCACTTGGGGTTGAGCCATAATGGAACATACGTTCGCCATATGATCACCTCCACAAGTATAGCACCTCTTTACTGGAGCAAATCTTGGGATTTGTTTGCTAGAGACTCCTAACTTCTGAGCTACTTTTTCTGCGAGTTCCTCAATAGATGTGGACTGCGAGCAAAAGAGGCTAGTAGAGCTATCTGAATCTTTGTAGATTTTGGAAAGTTCTAATTCCTCCCCTAGGTTATCCTCGATGTTGATGCACATGCGTACACACTCTTCGATGGTCCTAGGGTCTTTTAAGTACACATATGATCTCAACTTTGTACTCAGCAATCCATCTAAGAATAAAGCCACTTGTTTCGCTGGTGTGGGTAACTCAGGAATAGGGCATCTCTCTAGGTATTGCCTAAATCTTCTTCCCGCAAGTCTCACGGTCTCTTGAGGTGTCTGCTTGAAGTTGTGGATCAATGAGGAAGTATTATGTCTTATGCCACTCTTAGAGAATTCAGTGATGAATGCCTCTAGAAGTTGGTCTATGCTCCTAAACTGTCTCTCATTCAAGGGTTGAAACCACGTAAGGGTTGTGTTCCTAAGGGTTAGACCAAAGGCATTGTATTGCGTGAATAGGTCCTCCACTTGTTCAGCTCTCAAGACTTGTCTAAATTCGGCCACATGATCGTATGGATCTTCAGTGCCATCAAAGTAATTCTTCATGGACTTAACTAGCTGTGTAGGTCTCAAAGTCCTGGTGTGTTCCCTAGGCCTTGGCAAAGGAAAATCATCAGCATTTCTTAGGTTCCTTGGAACCCTAGTTCTCTCTGTTTCTTCTCTATCCCTCTCTGCTCGTGTTTGTTCTCTTCCTATTGGGTTGGAAAAGCTTACCTCAGGTCTGTCTCTACTTCTATCCCTTTGAGCTCCATGAGCTTGGGAGGTCCCAGCTCATTGGTGGCCGTAGGACACATTGGACCGAGGTTGGGGAAAAACAAACTCACCCTTCCATGTGTAGGCATGTCTGCCGTGCTCAGTGACCACAAAGATCCTTTCTGATGTATTGTCTGGGTAGGTTACTTTGCCTGGGCTATCAGGGTCTTTAAACTCATAGATTGTGAGAGCACCTACTTCGTGAGGCAGGGCAGGCTTATATCTCCAAAAAGCCTCATCGGTTTCTCGGTTTAAAAGCAAATCTATGCTTTTATTATTCTGGGGAATCCACTCTAGAGTCATGATCCTGGTCAAGACTGATTTACCACGGGGAGTCCTAGGATCTCTCTCTAAATTCCCTTGCTCTATATCACCCATGTCGGTTTCTGCGATCACATTCCCAAACTCCTCGGTTCTATCTAGAACGGTGGTGACTACATAAATAGTCCCTTCTTTATCTAGGTACGCTCCATTCTCGAACTTGACTACCAGGTGTTCTAGTCCATGGGGTTGATTGGGGTTCTTTATTTGGACCACAGATCTTCTCAGGCCGTCTTCGTAGATGCGAGCACCTAGACGATTAGTCATGATGTATTCCAATTGAGTCTTGTAAGGTCCTTCTGGCTTTTCTAGATACGCCACCCCTGAACTACCTACTGGTCTCATGCTTCTCACCCTCACTCTCACTACATCTCGCGTTCACGATTTTCATATCACTCCTATCTCTTCCACGGATTGACATTAAGGAGGTGGAGCTTCTTAACGTGGTACTTACCATTGTGCTAGAGAAACATACACCTTGAAGCAACATGCATGAAATTTGGAGAAGCATGGCTATGGACCCATAATTATTAATAGAATATCAACTAGTGGAGCTATTCAATTAGTGACTCTAGAAGGCGACATCCTTCCCAGTTACATCAGTGGATGTGGAGTTAAATTATATCAAGTACCCCTCATCAAGGAAATGTTAAATTGACTCAACACTGCAAAGAAACATAACGAAGAGGAAAAATGAGTTCGAGAAGAAGCACATGTAGAAGCCTTAGAACACAACCAATGAATAGAATTGAGTAGCCAAGGTAGAGGTCAGCCTAGTTCAAATCCCCATGATCTGCCAAGATATCACATGGCCATGTGCCAAGCCTCTAGAGTAATTTCCCCTAGAATAGTTGATCGACATCCTTTTGTGACCCTAAACCTAGGACAAGGAAAGGATACAAGGATTATAAGAGCCTTAATTGATTCATGTGCTACCACCAGTGCAATTAAACTTTCTTATTGTCAAGCATTGCAACTGAATATCAGTCCTATAGAGGCATATCTCATAGGATTAGGAGGTGTGGAAACCCCTTGCATGGGTGAGGTGGAACTTCCCATCTACCTTCAAGATGTGCCAATGACAGTGAAAGTGCTAGTATGTCAAGATGAGGACCTCATTAAGCCCCTTATTTTAGGTCAAGATTGGATCTACGACCATGCGGTGAACTTGAACCTAAGAAGTGGACTTCTTCAGGTCTAGGTGAACCAATAGCACGTCACAATTGAATTAGAAAAAGGGACACTCAAGGAATAATGAAAGGCACCAACTCTTGGTCCTTCCAGGAGTACATGTGAAGATAAAGATGTCATTCTTGTCCAAAAATTTGTGATGCAAAAGGATGATGTTCTCAACAAGGGAGTCAAGGACTTGATGGAAACCCCTTCTTTTCCAAAAATGATCGAGACAAAGCAAACAAAGGAGTACAAGACACAGAGAAAGCAAATGGCCCGTCTTCAAAGTGAATAGATAGCCCTAAGCAAGATGAATCATATCGTGAAGCAGATTTGGGTGTAGAAGGGTGAGCAATCCCCTACTCTGATGCAAAGAGCCCAATGTAGCTCAGTGATGAGTAGCACCTCCTTTAATGTCAATCCGGGAAGACGTGAGGATGGTATCATGACCTCGAGCAAGTGAAGGCACAAGTGTGTGAGTGAGAAGCACACAAACATGCACACACATGCACACACACGCGCACACAAGGAAGACAAAGAGAGAGAAGCAATGGAGTTCTTTAGATTACTTCCAAAATGCTCATACAAGTTCAAATCAATTACAAGCTAGCCTGAAAAATGAGCTGTTTATTTCTATTTATAGTTTTTTACTAGGTTTTGGCCGTGTCCAGACCTAGTGTCCGGCCTAGTTAAAAATTAGGTTCTAGGCCCCATTTGAAGGCTCAAATGGAGTCTAAAAATTATGAAAACTGGTAGGTAGCTACTTCTAATGCTCCTCAAGCTCAAGGACTCCTTGGCTTGCACAAAATGGAGCTACAAAAATATGAAATGGTATTTACAATGGCTTTTAGTGATGAAAATCACTATTTTTTGTAGGGATTTCCTCTAAGGATTTGACATACACATCTTCAAGCTTCCTACTTGCTCCGTCTCCTTATGTGTCCACCTCTTTGATATGCTTTAGCTTCCTGAAAAAATAATGGCCTACTTGCCCGATCTTCTTTGACTACTCTGTCTGCTTGTACCTTCTCTTCGCTCCGACTCCCTTCGTTGACTTCCTTGTCTTGTGAGTCCTTCAGTTCCTTGACTGCCAACACCCAAGGACACACCAACCCAACAACTCAATTGAAATTCGTAATGAAGCAATATTCAAAAAGTCAACCAAGGAGGATTATTTCTATTTGGATACCAAAGCAATGGATGAAGCATGACCCAAATGCATGACAAATCTGGGTGCCCAAGACTTGCTTTCATGACCAAGTAGCCACACATAAGCCCCTAGGCTTGAATCACTACTCACAAACATGCACTTCATGCAATTCACGATGAACATCTATTATCATCACATAAACATATCAAGTCACACCTAGGACTACTTGGAGATGGATACCTAAAAAGTCCCAGATCTAGGTAGCATCACCTGAAACATCTTCAAATACCATCAACATCAAATTATGCAACCCCACAAAGGATGTTTGGAGAATCAAACCCTCTAATAAACCCCCTCATCCTACCATGTAAACTACTATGCACGAGAATAGATGCACTTGATTATAATGCACAACCAGAGTATGCATATAAGAAACTTACTGACTTCCTAACTCTCGGTCACACACACACAACACACCTATTTGACTAACCTCTAACCTCAAAGAACATCATGTTGGTATTGTATGGGGAACAAGGCGTTATCATGTTTCCTATGCAATAGTAATATGATCTTATTCTTCCAGCAAATAAGCAATCATCAACCACTACCAACAGTATCATGGCTGAAGTAGCAAGAACCAATTCTCAAGCAGGGATAAGCAAGTAGATTGTCGATATGGAAAGCTTACCCATCATGCCTGAGCAGAACAAACAATGGGAGGACTTACAGGCCATACAAATCATCCCCATACAAGATCCCCCAAGTGGCCACACCATGCCAGTTGGAAAGGCCTCCCATTGGTTTAGCGAGGTAGCAAGACCATTAGGAGAAGAATCTTACCTTTGGGAGGCAAAAATAGAGTTCAATGGAAAATGGGGGAAATACCATTTTTTCACTTGTGAGTTTGAGAAATTATAGTATGCAGAAGAGATACACGCTGTGTGGAAAAAAGTGGGATTGGACACTTATTTCAGTGCTAAGCTTCCCAAACCAGATTTCATGCAATGTTACTATCTCATCAACACCCTAACACCCAGCAAGAATCCAAAAGCTTCAAGCACACTTGTGCTTCCATCTCTAACTTGGGAAAACAAATTGAAGCGGTTCATGTTAAACAACAACTTAGTGTGTGATGCTCTTGACATGAAAGGGATGCATATGCCCACTGAGAAGGAAATTCTAGTGTCAGAAAGTACAAAGAGTGGGAACCTTATGAAGCTCAAAGATATGGTGACCATGATGCCCAACATCGTGGTCCACCTAAGAATGTGCATGCAACATTTCACTTTTCTAGCACAGAACAGGTTCACCATGCCCCATAAGAAAATATGGTTTAGTTTGTATCTCATTGATACTCAGAACCTGACTATTAGCCTACCTGATGGATCATTGATCAAATTCACTTGGCACACAAATGATGGCCATTCAAGGTAGTACTATATGGATGTTGTGCCCTCACAAGGATTATCTATTGCTCTCTTGCTTATGACATTCCAATCCAGAGAGCCTTGATGTGGAATAGGGTACAACAATTCAAAGGCAAAACTTCAACAAGGCCCCATCAAAATAGATGTGAGGAGTAGTATTGTGTGCTCAACCTCGAGGAGCCACTTTAACCCCCAAAATCATTCCTCCACCACAATGACATGTACACCCATTCATGCTCTACCTCCCAAGATGCAGCACTAAAAGTCCAAGTTTAATCTTTCCTCCAGTCCCTACAAAGCTCAAATTTCTTAGAGGAGTCCACCTAGAAGAACTCACGAACGAAGGTTTTGAGCAAATCCTATGAGAGGTGAACATTGAGTCAAGTGATGAGAAGATTGTGGAGCCATCACATCCACAAGCAACTACATCACAAGCACTCGTTACCATAGTTGATGAAGACGAGGAAAAAGAAGAAGAAAATGAGGAAAATGAAGATGACGATGAAGAATCGGAAGAGGGCAACGATGAACATGAAGAAGGACACCATGTGGAGCAACAAGAAAGGCCTGAGATCATAGGTGCTCTTCCATATACACCCCAATTACAATGCTTGTATGATACAATTACAACTATGGAATGACATAGAGTCTCATTCATGTCAAGCCAAGCCTTAATGGATCATATCCTCACAGATGAAGGGGTGGACCCTCAGTTCATTAATACACTAAAATTATTAACATAATCATTGGGAATTCAAGAGGCGGTGCACACTACACTATGCTAGTCCATCTTTTATGACAAATGAAGAGTGGAAACAAGGACATGGCTAGGAAAGAATATATGTATCCCAATATCTAAATCAGAAGCAACCACAAAACCAATGACTACTTCAACAACCATAATAGAACTTACTATTGAAACCTTTATACAAACTTTTCCTATCTCACCTTTGCACCCCCCATCTCCCCCACCTCCATCACACACCACTATAGAAACCACTATAATCTTAACAAGCATTAATCCCACCCCTATCTCAATCATCTCCTTCTCATTCCATGAACTGATCTCTCAAACGACCCTTTTTTCTTCCATCACCAATCCACTTTCTGCTTCTCCATTTGTATTCGCAGAATCTTCCGTTGGCCACCCCATCATACCTAGTGTAGAAGGACACCCGAGAACCACTAAGGGCAGCTTAGGTATCCTTGCTTATCCTTGTGCACACATCCCCCTCCCCTGTGATCCATACTTTCCATTTTCCTCATCCATTTTCCCCTATACCACCATCACCACCATCACCCCATCTCATTATGTATCATTCGTGGAAAGCTTCACTTATGTCCCCACCACATAGACATTAGGTTCACAAACACTTATATCCACTTCATTATACATAGATACCACAATCACTACACCTACCATCCCCACCTTCATGGTAGCCCCCCAGATACACTGCACTATCTGACCCCATGGACATTTCTCCACCCATTGCACATCCCCCTCCCCCCACACTTCCACCATCCCTGATCCCCCCTCCACCAACTTTATCGACACCATCATGCATTGCATCCAACATTCCCATTCCCATTCCCCCTACATCAAAACCTACCTCCTTTGCATTTACAACTGTATATAATACATTCAAATACAAAGATTCAGTGTGTCTAATAGCTTCAGCAAGAATATTAACAATTGGAAGACCTCAATGCTACCTTACACACAGAATCTCAAAGATTACAAGCACAACTAATAGCATTGGAAGTTGACAACGAAACACTCTAGGCTAAATATCTCACACTACAGCAAGCTCACAAAGACCTGGAGGCCAAGCTACCGGATGTGGATGGCTAAGCTATCAAAGACTTGGAGGACATGCTACACAAGCAACATGTAACCAATGCAAAATTATGAAGAAATACAGGGCTTCTCAAGAAGCACATGTCTAGAACATTGGAAGAGAATAAGAGACTACAACAACAGAACCAAGACAATCTCGAGGCCACTATGGAAGGGACACTGCGCACAATGATCAATCCAATGAGGTTTCAAGCTATGCCCTTAGATGACATCAACATATTACTCAAGGAACATGCTAGTTTTTTAGAGTCATATGAGAAACGGGAAGCAGAGTCTGCCGATCTCAAGAAGTAGTTAACTACAGTAAACACATCTAGGCTAGAGGCAACCACCATTCCATAAAACACAAAGGAACTTGATACCCTCCAAAAATGGGTCGAAGAACTCCAAGCACAGCGATTATGATATGAAAGACTGCCCTCTCTAGTAGAAGGACTAGAGCCAGAAGCAATAGTGGAAAATCCTGTAGAAGAATCATTTGAAGAACCGTATGAACCATGCAAGTACCCAGAGGGTGGATAACTAAAGAGGGCCAAGACACCCTTGAGATTGAGGCACCAAATTTGTTAAAGTGGGTAGAATACATAGGCCATACTCATGATGATAGGGTAGCTATACAAATACAATCTATGTCCAATTTTGAAGAAACAGTTTTGTATTTAGCTTATTTTTAGAACCTATCACATCAATGACTCATCACCACCTCAGAACTACAATACATGCTATACTTTGTATTATTGGCAGATTATAATGTAGAAATTAAGAGGATTACTAGGAAAGAACCCATGTTTGTTACATAGTTCGAGTAGAATGACCTACACGAGAAGGCACGGGAAGGAACTATCTTCCAACCAAATTGGCGTGCATGACTACTGATAGATTATCCTGAGATGATGCACACCTTGCTGAATATGCCATTGTACATTAAACATAACCCTTGCTATTTCCCTGTTGTCCATCGTCGATCATGGCTAGCATTTGCAGTCAAAGTCCACTATATCAAAGGGTGTCCAGATTGGTTAAACTATCCTTATTTTGCTTCCCCCATAGTATCACCTAGTTACTTACATGATATCCACTATACACCACTGGTCATCATGATTCAAGAATGTGCCAGACATTGATGCCAAAATGTGTATGAAGATTTTTGAGCTCATGACTATAGTATTCAAAACTTTCAAGAAAATCCAAGCACCGTATATTTATGCCCAAGGGTTCTCTAAAGGTAATTGTGACTTAGTATATGATATGATCCAAACACCCTCCATCAACACCATGTATGCTTGGCATGTGTGCATTAAATATTTACCTACTTTCTATAAGTAGACCTTTGAAGAGATGCTTTCTATAGGGTTCTGAGAGTACCACTCTAAGAATGAAACTTTGAGATTTTCATTCTTAGACCCACCCACCTGTTGCACTTGTTTGCAATAGAACAAGCACTCCATGCAGACCAGCTATGATTGCCACATCTAGACGTCCCATGTCTAGTAGATTGGGATCATCTTATGATAGATCTGGCATGAGGACTGCGCTTGAGTGAACATCATCTTGCCATGGATGTCATGGAACACTACATCAAACACTCTTCACAACAAGGGTCTGCAAGGGATGGCAAAAGCGAGAGAGGGGGGTTTTTGGTAGCAGCAAGGGCAATCAAGTGGCTTTACAAGACAAGGAAACCATTGGAGAGAATCAAAACAGTGGGAGAGTCAAGCAGGACCAAGAAGGCATGTAGAGCAATCAATGAAGGCTTGGCAACTAGGCCTACATAATTTTTCAAACAATAACTCTTTTACAACAATGATTTTAATCACCACACACCATTATAAATATCAATTTTTATGATCGGTACTCCATTTTGTGCAAGCCGAGGAGTCCTCAAGCTTGAGGAGCATTAGATCTAAGTACGTATCAATCTTCATATTTTTTAGAGCTCACTTGTGTTAGTATATGATCAATGTCTACCCCTCATGATTGTAAGCACATTTTGTAAGGCCCCCTTTATGACGAGAAGCCAAGCGTGCATTACCCAATTGATGGGAATCCCAACTTGCATGTTGGATGAAGGTCATATTGGACCATGTAAGGTATTGTAAGGAAAGGGAGTTACCAGGGTCCCCAACTGTTGGGTCGGGACAGCAGCGAGCAGCCTTGGCTGGGGGGTCCAAGGGGGCCAGCGGGCCCCCTGGCTAGGGGGGTCCTCGGGGGCGAGCGGGCCCCCTGGTGGGGGTCCGAGGGCAGCACCCCTAGCACGATGGTAAAGGTAATATTCCATGGAATATTCCTTGTCAGAGTCAAAAATCATTTATATTTGTTAGGTCGGTTCAGTCGGTCTAAGCCATGTATGGCAATTACGCGGGCAGTGGCCGCCCACGCTCTATCGCCCATGTATAGCCATCCATGATAGGCCACCCATGATCCTATATATACATGACTTCTACACTACCTGAGACATCGAGTGGAGCCAACATACCTCTACCTTGTATCTCCCTGTCTAGAGTTGTCTAGATCACCATTTAAGCTCTACCTTGAGAGCGCACGGGTGGACAATGCCATCATCTTTGTACTTGTTGCTAGTAGAAAATTGTTGAGATTCTCCTATATTTGTTATCTTCTCTGCTATTGCTCCTGTGTTATATTGCATAACTATTGTCTTACATGGTATCATAGCTATAAGGTTTGAATAGCTTGAGAAGTATCACTACTTTAGCCTACTAGCAGACTAGAATATCAGTAGATTATTCAAGTGATTACATGATGGCTTCATCATCGAACACTAGTCTTGGTGCTTCAACTAATGTTAATGCTGCACCAATTCGAATTTGCCCACTTACATTCACTGAAGGGAAGCTAGATGGAACCAACTATCCACTCTGGAAGTTCAAAATTTTTGCAATTTTGGACTCCTATGAATTACTTGACACTATCATGGGACCGATGGGATTGGATCCAGAGCCTATACCAGTTAAAGATCTAGCAAATTCAAGATTGATGATTCAGCCAGATCCAGATCTTCCACGAGCTTGGAAGAGGCGGAATGTTGATGCACTATAAGCAATTGTCACTAGTGTAAGTGATTCTGTGCTTACTTGAGTTCAACATACTACTAAAGCACATGAGGTTTGGGGCATATTGGCTCGACAATATGAGACCAAGAACCACACTAGGATACAAAATTTAGAAAATGATTTGGCAAATGAAAAGCATTCTGATTCTGAAAAGGCTAAAGATTTTATCAAACGGATAAAACATCTTCAAGACCAATTGGTTACAGTTGGTGTTGTTATAACACCAGAAGAGCTGGCTCGAAGATGTGTACATGTTCTTCTAGCAAATTATGATGGATTAGTAATAGCCCTTAACACTCAGGTAAGACCAACTCCCCTTACATTTGAAGAGTTTTGTGCTATGCTTTTAGAAGAAGAGATGTGGTTGAAGAATTGGCAAAGTACAAGTGATGCTGCATTCTAAATAAATGCAAAAGGTAAAGGCTCTTCTGATGGATCAAAGAAGAAGCCAAAGAAGAAAAACTTCACAGGAAGTTGCTTCTATTGTGAAAAGAAAGGTCATGCCATCAAGGATTGCAGAAAGAAGCAAGCTGATGAATGGAATGGGACTGTAAAATCATCATGGACGAACAAAGAGTGTGCAAACAACACAGAGCTGGAACTATGGGTAGCTATTGAAGAGGTATGCTCATCTGCTCAAGCTCGTGTTGATGAACCATGGATTTTAGATAGTGGAGCTTCTCACCATATGACGAGTAAAAGGATTGGTATAGTTCCCTAGTGCCTCTACGAGAATCCATCAATGTAGTGGTGGGAAATGACTCCAAGTGTCCAATGAAAGGAACTGGAACCATCTCTTTTATCACTTCTCTAGGCGTTGAGAAAAAGTTATCCGATGTTCTCTATGTACCTACACTTAAAAGAAATTTGTTGTGAGTTTCTGCAATAACAGATCGTGGACTAGAAGTTCACTTCAATAAGAGTGGTGCAGAAATCATGGATTCATCACGTAATGTAGTAGGTAAAGGCATAAGACGTGTTGCAAGAACCTTTTGAAGCTTGTATGATGGGCAAGCAACAACGAAAGGCATTTCCAAGAGAGACCAACAATCGATCTCAAGCTCCTCTAGAGTTGGTACATGCTGATCTCTATGGTAAAATGTCTACACTTGCTTTAGGAGGATCTTTCTACTTTTTGTTGTTGATGATTATAGTAGAAAGATGTGGGTTTATTTCATTCGAGAGAAGGCTGATGCTTTTGAAAAATTTAAAACGTGGCATAAGTATATGGAAAATGAATCAAGAAGGAAACTGAAGAAATTCAGAACAAATAGAGGAGGTGAATTCTTGTCAACAGAATTCAATAATTACTGTAAGGAGCATGGTGTGAAAAGGCAACTTACCATAGCTCATACACCTCAACAAAATGGCATTGTTGAGCGCAGGAATAGGACAGTAGTTGAAATGGCTCGTTGTATATTAAAGGCTCAAGACATGCCTGATTCATTTTGGGCAGAAGCAGTCAATACAACAGTCTACATCCTCAATCGATGCTACACAAAAGCATTGAAGGGGATGACTCCTCAAGAAGCATATTCTGGTAAAAATCCTTTAGTTTTGCATTTCAGAATTTTTGATTGTTTTTGTTATGCACATATTCCTGATTCAACAAGATCAAAGTTGGATTCAAAAGCAAAAAGTGTGTCTTCCTAGGATATAGTGAAGAGTCTAAAGCATACAAGTTGTGGGATCCTGAGGCAAGGAAGATTTTTGTCAGCCGAGATGTGGTGTTTGATGAACGACCACACTTAGTAGAAGATAAAGGTAAATCTACTATCTCATCAAACGGAGAAATATCTCACCTTGTGCCTATCAAAAGACATGTTAAAGTTGAGGAGGGAAACATCTGAGAGTCACTAGAATGCTGGAATGCAAATTCTAAGGTACATTGCAAGAACCTTGGATTTTGGTATTTTGTATACCACAGGTGATACACTCCAAGGATATTGTGATTCACATTGGGCTGGAGATTGTGATTCTAGAAAATCAGTTTCTGGATATTGTTTCTCACTTGGTTCAGGAATATTTTCTTGGGTAAGTAGGAAGCAGCCAACTCTCGCACTCTCCTCCGTACAAAGCAGCTTGTTTGCTTCTTGTGAGGTAGTCTGGTCAAGGAGCATTCTTGCAGATCTAGGCTTTCCATAAAATATGCCAATTGTACTCAAGTGTGATAATCAAAGTTGTATGGCTATTGCAAAGAACCCAGTATTTCATGCTTGCACCAAGCACATAGAAATACAGTACCATTACATTCGTGAGCTAATTGAAGATGAAATTGTGGAGCTAGAATATTGCCCAACAGAGGCAAATTGTGCTGACATATTCACTAAAGCACTTGGAAGAGAGCAGCTCAACAGGCATCTTCAACAGATGGGCATAGGACCGAGACCTACTTGATTTATCATCAGTAAACATTGAGGGAGGGTGTTAGTATATGATCAATGTCTACCCCTCATGATTGTATGCACATTTTGTAAGGCCCCCTTTATGAGGAGAAGCCAAGCGTGCATTACCCAATTGATGGGAATCCCAACTTGCATGTAGGATGAAGGTCATATTGGACCATGTAAGGTATTGTAAGGAAAGGGAGTTACTAGGGTCCCCAATTGTGGGGTCCGGGGTAGCGACGAGCAGCCCCGACTGGGGGATCCAAGGGGGCCAGTGGGCCCCTTGGCTCGGGGGTCCCAGGGGGCCAGTAGGCCCCTTGGTGGGGGTCCGGGGGCAGCGCCCCCGACACGATGGTAAAGGTAATATTCCATGGAATATTTCCTGTTAGAGTCAAAAATCATTTATATTTGTTAGATCGGTTCACTCGGTCTAAGTTGTGTATGGCAATTACGCGGGCGGTGGCCGCCACGCTCTACCGCCCATGTATAGCCGTCCATGACATGCCACCCATGATCCTATATATACATGACTTCTGCACTACCTGAGACATTGAGTTGAGCCAGCATACCTCTACCTTGTAACTCCCTGTCTAGAGTTGTCTAGATCACCATTTAAGCTCTACCTTAAGAGCGCACGGGTGGACAACGCCATCATCTTTGTACTTAATGCTAGTAGAAAATTGTTGAGATTCTCCTATATCTTTTATCTTCTCTGCTATTGCTCGTGTGTTATATTGCGTAACTATTGTCTTACAATTTGAGCCTCCAACGTGTTTTTTAATTAGGCGAGACACTAGGTTTGGATGTGCCATAGTTAGTAAAAAACTATGAAAGGAGCTAGAGACCTCATTTTTGGGGTTAGCAAATTGGGAATTGAAGTGAACAAAGGAGCTTGTAATCTTGTTTTTGGCTAATCAAGGATTCCATTGCTCCACCTCTTTGTCTTGTTGTGTGTGCGTGTATCTACATGCTTGTTTGCTTCTCACTCACTCTCTTGTGCACTTCACTTGCTCATGATTATCATACCCTCCTCATGTCTTCTCAGATTGACATTATGAGGTGAATCTCCTCATGTTGGTACTTTCCATTGTGCTAGAGTAACACATGCACATACATGCATACACACATGCATACACATACACACATACACATACATACATACATACATATGCATAAACACATACACACACACGCACACACACACACACACACATATATATATATATATATATATATATATATATATATATATATATATATATATATATATATATATATATGTGTGTGTGTGTGTGTGTGTGTGTGTGTGTATGTATATGTAGATGTATATGTATATGTATATATATGTGTGTGTGTGTATATATATATATATATATATATATATATATATATATATATATATATATATATATATATATATATATATATATATATATATATATATATATATATATATATTATCCCATTTGTTTTATATGTACATATATTATGGATCATAGTGGAGACTCGAGAGCAAAAGACAAAAATTTCTCTCATAAACAATCTTATGAGAGGAAAAGTTCCTTTTGATTCCTTATGGGTTGTCATGCATGAGTATGTAGACATGTCGCATGAGGAATTATACTATAGGATACATATGCTTACCCAACTTCCAAAGGAAGGCTCCTTTGATGCTCCATTTGCAGGAAGAGAGGTGTCTACCCATAGGTATGTTTCCTTTTTATAATTTTATGTTTTTAATGATATTATAACATGTTTTTATTCATTTTTATATGTTTAGTTTCAGGACCCCTATACTGCCTCTAGCTCGTGAGAACACAACATAGGTACCTATGAGGACATGCATATGTATCCTAGGGCTGGAGTGTGATATACAATCTAAGGTCAATATAATATAGATCAAACATGGTTTGGAGTTTGAAAAAAGCACGAGAGCTTCATATAACTCCCACTTGCATTTTTTTCACTTAAAATGGGTGTAGGTATAAATTTTACATATAAAGTGATATATATATATATATATATATATATATATATATATATATATATATATATATATATATATATATATATATATATATATATATATATATATATATATATATATATATATATATTATGTTTTACTTATATGATCCTTTTGTTTTTGCAGTGAGTTTGACGAGAGAGACAAAAAGTATGTACTTAGTTCACTAGAGACAAAGT